>JASGCC010000928.1:0-48910 GCA_030067915.1 Hydractinia echinata | reverse complement strand
ATACAAAGAAAGTAAGCAGGAGTAAACTCATTTCCCGAACGATTTTTAAAATTATTTTTTCACCACTAAAACCCATGAGACTTGTAGTTTTCAAAAATTTTTCATTTTTGATGAGACGCCGAATGAAAGCAGTTTAATCGCCGGCAACCGAAAACCCGCGATTTCCCGTAAATCCCCGTATAGTCGAATGTATACAAAGAAAGTAAGCAGGGAGTAAACTCATTTCCCGAACGATTTTTAAAATTTTTTTCACCACTAAAACCCATGAGACTTGTAGTTTTCAAAAATTTTTCATTTTTGATGAGACGCCGAATGAAAGCAGTTTAATCGCCGGCAACCGAAAACCCGCGATTTCCCGTAAATCCCGTATAGTCGAATGTATACAAAGAAAGTAAGCAGGAGTAAACTCATTTCCCGAACGATTTTTAAAATTATTTTTTCACCACTAAAACCCATGAGACTTGTAGTTTTCAAAAATATTTTCATTTTTGATGAGACGCCGAATGAAAGCAGTTTAATCGCCGGCAACCGAAAACCCGCGATTTCCCGTAAATCCCGTATAGTCGAATGTATACAAAGAAAGTAAGCAGGGAGTAAACTCATTTCCCGAACGATTTTTAAAATTATTTTTTCACCACTAAAACCCATGAGACTTGTAGTTTTCAAAAATTTTTCATTTTTGATGAGACGCCGAATGAAAGCAGTTTAATCGCCGGCAACCGAAAACCCGCGATTTCCCGTAAATCCCTCCCGTATAGTCGAATGTATACAAAGAAAGTAAGCAGGGAGTAAACTCATTTCCCGAACGATTTTTAAAATTATTTTTTCACCACTAAAACCCATGAGACTTGTAGTTTTCAAAAATTTTTCATTTTTGATGAGACGCCGAATGAAAGCAGTTTAATCGCCGGCAACCGAAAACCCGCGATTTCCCGTAAATCCCGGTCCCGTATAGTCGAATGTATACAAAGAAAGTAAGCAGGGAGTAAACTCATTTCCCGAACGATTTTTAAAATTTTTTTTCACCACTAAAACCCATGAGACTTGTAGTTTTCAAAAATTTTTCATTTTTGATGAGACGCCGAATGAAAGCAGTTTAATCGCCGGCAACCGAAAACCCGCGATTTCCCGTAAATCCCGTATAGTCGAATGTATACAAAGAAAGTAAGCAGGGAGTAAACTCATTTCCCGAACGATTTTTAAAATTATTTTTTCACCACTAAAACCCATGAGACTTGTAGTTTTCAAAAATTTTTCATTTTTGATGAGACGCCGAATGAAAGCAGTTTAATCGCCGGCAACCGAAAACCCGCGATTTCCCGTAAATCCCGTATAGTCGAATGTATACAAAGAAAGTAAGCAGGGAGTAAACTCATTTCCCGAACGATTTTTAAAATTATTTTTTCACCACTAAAACCCATGAGACTTGTAGTTTTCAAAAATTTTTCATTTTTGATGAGACGCCGAATGAAAGCAGTTTAATCGCCGGCAACCGAAAACCCGCGATTTCCCGTAAATCCCTCCCGTATAGTCGAATGTATACAAAGAAAGTAAGCAGGGAGTAAACTCATTTCCCGAACGATTTTTAAAATTATTTTTTCACCACTAAAACCCATGAGACTTGTAGTTTTCAAAATATTTTCATTTTTGATGAGACGCCGAATGAAAGCAGTTTAATCGCCGGCAACCGAAAACCCGCGATTTCCCGTAAATCCCGTATAGTCGAATGTATACAAAGAAAGTAAGCAGGGAGTAAACTCATTTCCCGAACGATTTTTAAAATTATTTTTTCACCACTAAAACCCATGAGACTTGTAGTTTTCAAAAATATTTTCATTTTTGATGAGACGCCGAATGAAAGCAGTTTAATCGCCGGCAACCGAAAACCCGCGATTTCCCGTAAATCCCGGTCGGCCCGTATAGTCGAATGTATACAAAGAAAGTAAGCAGGGAGTAAACTCATTTCCCGAACGATTTTTAAAATTATTTTTTCACCACTAAAACCCATGAGACTTGTAGTTTTCAAAAATATTTTCATTTTTGATGAGACGCCGAATGAAAGCAGTTTAATCGCCGGCAACCGAAAACCCGCGATTTCCCGTAAATCCCGTATAGTCGAATGTATACAAAGAAAGTAAGCAGGGAGTAAACTCATTTCCCGAACGATTTTTAAAATTATTTTTTCACCACTAAAACCCATGAGACTTGTAGTTTTCAAAAATTTTCATTTTTGATGAGACGCCGAATGAAAGCAGTTTAATCGCCGGCAACCGAAAACCCGCGATTTCCCGTAAATCCCGCTCCCGTATAGTCGAATGTATACAAAGAAAGTAAGCAGGGAGTAAACTCATTTCCCGAACGATTTTTAAAATTATTTTTTCACCACTAAAACCCATGAGACTTGTAGTTTTCAAAAATATTTTCATTTTTGATGAGACGCCGAATGAAAGCAGTTTAATCGCCGGCAACCGAAAACCCGCGATTTCCCGTAAATCCCGTATAGTCGAATGTATACAAAGAAAGTAAGCAGGGAGTAAACTCATTTCCCGAACGATTTTTAAAATTATTTTTTCACCACTAAAACCCATGAGACTTGTAGTTTTCAAAAATATTTTCATTTTTGATGAGACGCCGAATGAAAGCAGTTTAATCGCCGGCAACCGAAAACCCGCGATTTCCCGTAAATCCCGTATAGTCGAATGTATACAAAGAAAGTAAGCAGGGAGTAAACTCATTTCCCGAACGATTTTTAAAATTATTTTTTCACCACTAAAACCCATGAGACTTGTAGTTTTCAAAAATTTTTTCATTGATGAGACGCCGAATGAAAGCAGTTTAATCGCCGGCAACCGAAAACCCGCGATTTCCCGTAAATCCCATCCCGTATAGTCGAATGTATACAAAGAAAGTAAGCAGGGAGTAAACTCATTTCCCGAACGATTTTTAAAATTATTTTTTCACCACTAAAACCCATGAGACTTGTAGTTTTCAAAAATATTTTCATTTTTGATGAGACGCCGAATGAAAGCAGTTTAATCGCCGGCAACCGAAAACCCGCGATTTCCCGTAAATCCCGTATAGTCGAATGTATACAAAGAAAGTAAGCAGGGAGTAAACTCATTTCCCGAACGATTTTTAAAATTATTTTTTCACCACTAAAACCCATGAGACTTGTAGTTTTCAAAAATATTTTCATTTTTGATGAGACGCCGAATGAAAGCAGTTTAATCGCCGGCAACCGAAAACCCGCGATTTCCCGTAAATCCCGTATAGTCGAATGTATACAAAGAAAGTAAGCAGGGAGTAAACTCATTTCCCGAACGATTTTTAAAATTATTTTTTCACCACTAAAACCCATGAGACTTGTAGTTTTCAAAAATATTTTCATTTTTGATGAGACGCCGAATGAAAGCAGTTTAATCGCCGGCAACCGAAAACCCGCGATTTCCCGTAAATCCCGCTCCCGTATAGTCGAATGTATACAAAGAAAGTAAGCAGGGAGTAAACTCATTTCCCGAACGATTTTTAAAATTATTTTTTCACCACTAAAACCCATGAGACTTGTAGTTTTCAAAAATATTTTCATTTTTGATGAGACGCCGAATGAAAGCAGTTTAATCGCCGGCAACCGAAAACCCGCGATTTCCCGTAAATCCCGTATAGTCGAATGTATACAAAGAAAGTAAGCAGGGAGTAAACTCATTTCCCGAACGATTTTTAAAATTATTTTTTCACCACTAAAACCCATGAGACTTGTAGTTTTCAAAAATATTTTCATTTTTGATGAGACGCCGAATGAAAGCAGTTTAATCGCCGGCAACCGAAAACCCGCGATTTCCCGTAAATCCCGTATAGTCGAATGTATACAAAGAAAGTAAGCAGGGAGTAAACTCATTTCCCGAACGATTTTTAAAATTATTTTTTCACCACTAAAACCCATGAGACTTGTAGTTTTCAAAAATATTTTCATTTTTGATGAGACGCCGAATGAAAGCAGTTTAATCGCCGGCAACCGAAAACCCGCGATTTCCCGTAAATCCCGTATAGTCGAATGTATACAAAGAAAGTAAGCAGGGAGTAAACTCATTTCCCGAACGATTTTTAAAATTATTTTTTCACCACTAAAACCCATGAGACTTGTAGTTTTCAAAAATATTTTCATTTTTGATGAGACGCCGAATGAAAGCAGTTTAATCGCCGGCAACCGAAAACCCGCGATTTCCCGTAAATCCCATCGGCCCGTATAGTCGAATGTATACAAAGAAAGTAAGCAGGGAGTAAACTCATTTCCCGAACGATTTTTAAAATTATTTTTTCACCACTAAAACCCATGAGACTTGTAGTTTTCAAAAATATTTTCATTTTTGATGAGACGCCGAATGAAAGCAGTTTAATCGCCGGCAACCGAAAACCCGCGATTTCCCGTAAATCCCGTATAGTCGAATGTATACAAAGAAAGTAAGCAGGGAGTAAACTCATTTCCCGAACGATTTTTAAAATTATTTTTTCACCACTAAAACCCATGAGACTTGTAGTTTTCAAAAATATTTTCATTTTTGATGAGACGCCGAATGAAAGCAGTTTAATCGCCGGCAACCGAAAACCCGCGATTTCCCGTAAATCCCGTATAGTCGAATGTATACAAAGAAAGTAAGCAGGGAGTAAACTCATTTCCCGAACGATTTTTAAAATTATTTTTTCACCACTAAAACCCATGAGACTTGTAGTTTTCAAAAATATTTTCATTTTTGATGAGACGCCGAATGAAAGCAGTTTAATCGCCGGCAACCGAAAACCCGCGATTTCCCGTAAATCCCGTATAGTCGAATGTATACAAAGAAAGTAAGCAGGGAGTAAACTCATTTCCCGAACGATTTTTAAAATTATTTTTTCACCACTAAAACCCATGAGACTTGTAGTTTTCAAAAATATTTTCATTTTTGATGAGACGCCGAATGAAAGCAGTTTAATCGCCGGCAACCGAAAACCCGCGATTTCCCGTAAATCCCGTATAGTCGAATGTATACAAAGAAAGTAAGCAGGGAGTAAACTCATTTCCCGAACGATTTTTAAAATTATTTTTTCACCACTAAAACCCATGAGACTTGTAGTTTTCAAAAATATTTTCATTTTTGATGAGACGCCGAATGAAAGCAGTTTAATCGCCGGCAACCGAAAACCCGCGATTTCCCGTAAATCCCGTATAGTCGAATGTATACAAAGAAAGTAAGCAGGGAGTAAACTCATTTCCCGAACGATTTTTAAAATTATTTTTTCACCACTAAAACCCATGAGACTTGTAGTTTTCAAAAATATTTTCATTTTTGATGAGACGCCGAATGAAAGCAGTTTAATCGCCGGCAACCGAAAACCCGCGATTTCCCGTAAATCCCTCGGCCCGTATAGTCGAATGTATACAAAGAAAGTAAGCAGGGAGTAAACTCATTTCCCGAACGATTTTTAAAATTATTTTTTCACCACTAAAACCCATGAGACTTGTAGTTTTCAAAAATATTTTCATTTTTGATGAGACGCCGAATGAAAGCAGTTTAATCGCCGGCAACCGAAAACCCGCGATTTCCCGTAAATCCCGTATAGTCGAATGTATACAAAGAAAGTAAGCAGGGAGTAAACTCATTTCCCGAACGATTTTTAAAATTATTTTTTCACCACTAAAACCCATGAGACTTGTAGTTTTCAAAAATATTTTCATTTTTGATGAGACGCCGAATGAAAGCAGTTTAATCGCCGGCAACCGAAAACCCGCGATTTCCCGTAAATCCCGTATAGTCGAATGTATACAAAGAAAGTAAGCAGGGAGTAAACTCATTTCCCGAACGATTTTTAAAATTATTTTTTCACCACTAAAACCCATGAGACTTGTAGTTTTCAAAAATATTTTCATTTTTGATGAGACGCCGAATGAAAGCAGTTTAATCGCCGGCAACCGAAAACCCGCGATTTCCCGTAAATCCCGTATAGTCGAATGTATACAAAGAAAGTAAGCAGGGAGTAAACTCATTTCCCGAACGATTTTTAAAATTATTTTTTCACCACTAAAACCCATGAGACTTGTAGTTTTCAAAAATATTTTCATTTTTGATGAGACGCCGAATGAAAGCAGTTTAATCGCCGGCAACCGAAAACCCGCGATTTCCCGTAAATCCCGTATAGTCGAATGTATACAAAGAAAGTAAGCAGGGAGTAAACTCATTTCCCGAACGATTTTTAAAATTATTTTTTCACCACTAAAACCCATGAGACTTGTAGTTTTCAAAAATATTTTCATTTTTGATGAGACGCCGAATGAAAGCAGTTTAATCGCCGGCAACCGAAAACCCGCGATTTCCCGTAAATCCCGTATAGTCGAATGTATACAAAGAAAGTAAGCAGGGAGTAAACTCATTTCCCGAACGATTTTTAAAATTATTTTTTCACCACTAAAACCCATGAGACTTGTAGTTTTCAAAAATATTTTCATTTTTGATGAGACGCCGAATGAAAGCAGTTTAATCGCCGGCAACCGAAAACCCGCGATTTCCCGTAAATCCCGTATAGTCGAATGTATACAAAGAAAGTAAGCAGGGAGTAAACTCATTTCCCGAACGATTTTTAAAATTATTTTTTCACCACTAAAACCCATGAGACTTGTAGTTTTCAAAAATATTTTCATTTTTGATGAGACGCCGAATGAAAGCAGTTTAATCGCCGGCAACCGAAAACCCGCGATTTCCCGTAAATCCCGTATAGTCGAATGTATACAAAGAAAGTAAGCAGGGAGTAAACTCATTTCCCGAACGATTTTTAAAATTATTTTTTCACCACTAAAACCCATGAGACTTGTAGTTTTCAAAAATATTTTCATTTTTGATGAGACGCCGAATGAAAGCAGTTTAATCGCCGGCAACCGAAAACCCGCGATTTCCCGTAAATCCCCGGCCGTATAGTCGAATGTATACAAAGAAAGTAAGCAGGGAGTAAACTCATTTCCCGAACGATTTTTAAAATTATTTTTTCACCACTAAAACCCATGAGACTTGTAGTTTTCAAAAATATTTTCATTTTTGATGAGACGCCGAATGAAAGCAGTTTAATCGCCGGCAACCGAAAACCCGCGATTTCCCGTAAATCCCGTATAGTCGAATGTATACAAAGAAAGTAAGCAGGGAGTAAACTCATTTCCCGAACGATTTTTAAAATTATTTTTTCACCACTAAAACCCATGAGACTTGTAGTTTTCAAAAATATTTTCATTTTTGATGAGACGCCGAATGAAAGCAGTTTAATCGCCGGCAACCGAAAACCCGCGATTTCCCGTAAATCCCGGCTCCCGTATAGTCGAATGTATACAAAGAAAGTAAGCAGGGAGTAAACTCATTTCCCGAACGATTTTTAAAATTATTTTTTCACCACTAAAACCCATGAGACTTGTAGTTTTCAAAAATATTTTCATTTTTGATGAGACGCCGAATGAAAGCAGTTTAATCGCCGGCAACCGAAAACCCGCGATTTCCCGTAAATCCCGTATAGTCGAATGTATACAAAGAAAGTAAGCAGGGAGTAAACTCATTTCCCGAACGATTTTTAAAATTATTTTTTCACCACTAAAACCCATGAGACTTGTAGTTTTCAAAAATATTTTCATTTTTGATGAGACGCCGAATGAAAGCAGTTTAATCGCCGGCAACCGAAAACCCGCGATTTCCCGTAAATCCCGTATAGTCGAATGTATACAAAGAAAGTAAGCAGGGAGTAAACTCATTTCCCGAACGATTTTTAAAATTATTTTTTCACCACTAAAACCCATGAGACTTGTAGTTTTCAAAAATATTTTCATTTTTGATGAGACGCCGAATGAAAGCAGTTTAATCGCCGGCAACCGAAAACCCGCGATTTCCCGTAAATCCCGTATAGTCGAATGTATACAAAGAAAGTAAGCAGGGAGTAAACTCATTTCCCGAACGATTTTTAAAATTATTTTTTCACCACTAAAACCCATGAGACTTGTAGTTTTCAAAAATATTTTCATTTTTGATGAGACGCCGAATGAAAGCAGTTTAATCGCCGGCAACCGAAAACCCGCGATTTCCCGTAAATCCCGTATAGTCGAATGTATACAAAGAAAGTAAGCAGGGAGTAAACTCATTTCCCGAACGATTTTTAAAATTATTTTTTCACCACTAAAACCCATGAGACTTGTAGTTTTCAAAAATATTTTCATTTTTGATGAGACGCCGAATGAAAGCAGTTTAATCGCCGGCAACCGAAAACCCGCGATTTCCCGTAAATCCCTCGGCCCGTATAGTCGAATGTATACAAAGAAAGTAAGCAGGGAGTAAACTCATTTCCCGAACGATTTTTAAAATTATTTTTTCACCACTAAAACCCATGAGACTTGTAGTTTTCAAAAATTTTTCATTTTTGATGAGACGCCGAATGAAAGCAGTTTAATCGCCGGCAACCGAAAACCCGCGATTTCCCGTAAATCCCGGATCGGCCCGTATAGTCGAATGTATACAAAGAAAGTAAGCAGGGAGTAAACTCATTTCCCGAACGATTTTTAAAATTATTTTTTCACCACTAAAACCCATGAGACTTGTAGTTTTCAAAAATATTTTCATTTTTGATGAGACGCCGAATGAAAGCAGTTTAATCGCCGGCAACCGAAAACCCGCGATTTCCCGTAAATCCCGTATAGTCGAATGTATACAAAGAAAGTAAGCAGGGAGTAAACTCATTTCCCGAACGATTTTTAAAATTATTTTTTCACCACTAAAACCCATGAGACTTGTAGTTTTCAAAAATTTTTCATTTTTGATGAGACGCCGAATGAAAGCAGTTTAATCGCCGGCAACCGAAAACCCGCGATTTCCCGTAAATCCCGTATAGTCGAATGTATACAAAGAAAGTAAGCAGGGAGTAAACTCATTTCCCGAACGATTTTTAAAATTATTTTTTCACCACTAAAACCCATGAGACTTGTAGTTTTCAAAAATTTTTCATTTTTGATGAGACGCCGAATGAAAGCAGTTTAATCGCCGGCAACCGAAAACCCGCGATTTCCCGTAAATCCCTCCCGTATAGTCGAATGTATACAAAGAAAGTAAGCAGGGAGTAAACTCATTTCCCGAACGATTTTTAAAATTTTTTTTCACCACTAAAACCCATGAGACTTGTAGTTTTCAAAAATATTTTCATTTTTGATGAGACGCCGAATGAAAGCAGTTTAATCGCCGGCAACCGAAAACCCGCGATTTCCCGTAAATCCCGTATAGTCGAATGTATACAAAGAAAGTAAGCAGGGAGTAAACTCATTTCCCGAACGATTTTTAAAATTATTTTTTCACCACTAAAACCCATGAGACTTGTAGTTTTCAAAAATATTTTCATTTTTGATGAGACGCCGAATGAAAGCAGTTTAATCGCCGGCAACCGAAAACCCGCGATTTCCCGTAAATCCCGGCTCGGCCCGTATAGTCGAATGTATACAAAGAAAGTCAGGGAGTAAACTCATTTCCCGAACGATTTTTAAAATTATTTTTTCACCACTAAAACCCATGAGACTTGTAGTTTTCAAAAATATTTTCATTTTTGATGAGACGCCGAATGAAAGCAGTTTAATCGCCGGCAACCGAAAACCCGCGATTTCCCGTAAATCCCGTATAGTCGAATGTATACAAAGAAAGTAAGCAGGGAGTAAACTCATTTCCCGAACGATTTTTAAAATTATTTTTTCACCACTAAAACCCATGAGACTTGTAGTTTTCAAAATATTTTCATTTTTGATGAGACGCCGAATGAAAGCAGTTTAATCGCCGGCAACCGAAAACCCGCGATTTCCCGTAAATCCCGGCTCGGCCCGTATAGTCGAATGTATACAAAGAAAGTAAGCAGGGAGTAAACTCATTTCCCGAACGATTTTTAAAATTATTTTTCACCACTAAAACCCATGAGACTTGTAGTTTTCAAAAATTTTCATTTTTTGATGAGACGCCGAATGAAAGCAGTTTAATCGCCGGCAACCGAAAACCCGCGATTTCCCGTAAATCCCGGATCCCGTATAGTCGAATGTATACAAAGAAAGTAAGCAGGGAGTAAACTCATTTCCCGAACGATTTTTAAAATTATTTTTTCACCACTAAAACCCATGAGACTTGTAGTTTTCAAAAATATTTTCATTTTTGATGAGACGCCGAATGAAAGCAGTTTAATCGCCGGCAACCGAAAACCCGCGATTTCCCGTAAATCCCGTATAGTCGAATGTATACAAAGAAAGTAAGCAGGGAGTAAACTCATTTCCCGAACGATTTTTAAAATTATTTTTTCACCACTAAAACCCATGAGACTTGTAGTTTTCAAAAATATTTTCATTTTTGATGAGACGCCGAATGAAAGCAGTTTAATCGCCGGCAACCGAAAACCCGCGATTTCCCGTAAATCCTCCCGTATAGTCGAATGTATACAAAGAAAGTAAGCAGGGAGTAAACTCATTTCCCGAACGATTTTTAAAATTATTTTTTCACCACTAAAACCCATGAGACTTGTAGTTTTCAAAAATATTTTCATTTTTGATGAGACGCCGAATGAAAGCAGTTTAATCGCCGGCAACCGAAAACCCGCGATTTCCCGTAAATCCCGCGTATAGTCGAATGTATACAAAGAAAGTAAGCAGGGAGTAAACTCATTTCCCGAACGATTTTTAAAATTATTTTTTCACCACTAAAACCCATGAGACTTGTAGTTTTCAAAAATATTTTCATTTTTGATGAGACGCCGAATGAAAGCAGTTTAATCGCCGGCAACCGAAAACCCGCGATTTCCCGTAAATCCCGGCTCCCGTATAGTCGAATGTATACAAAGAAAGTAAGCAGGGAGTAAACTCATTTCCCGAACGATTTTTAAAATTATTTTTTCACCACTAAAACCCATGAGACTTGTAGTTTTCAAAAATATTTTCATTTTTGATGAGACGCCGAATGAAAGCAGTTTAATCGCCGGCAACCGAAAACCCGCGATTTCCCGTAAATCCGTAATCCCCGTATAGTCGAATGTATACAAAGAAAGTAAGCAGGGAGTAAACTCATTTCCCGAACGATTTTTAAAATTATTTTTTCACCACTAAAACCCATGAGACTTGTAGTTTTCAAAAATATTTTCATTTTTGATGAGACGCCGAATGAAAGCAGTTTAATCGCCGGCAACCGAAAACCCGCGATTTCCCGTAAATCCCGTATAGTCGAATGTATACAAAGAAAGTAAGCAGGGAGTAAACTCATTTCCCGAACGATTTTTAAAATTATTTTTTCACCACTAAAACCCATGAGACTTGTAGTTTTCAAAAATATTTTCATTTTTGATGAGACGCCGAATGAAAGCAGTTTAATCGCCGGCAACCGAAAACCCGCGATTTCCCGTAAATCCCGTATAGTCGAATGTATACAAAGAAAGTAAGCAGGGAGTAAACTCATTTCCCGAACGATTTTTAAAATTATTTTTTCACCACTAAAACCCATGAGACTTGTAGTTTTCAAAAATATTTTCATTTTTGATGAGACGCCGAATGAAAGCAGTTTAATCGCGGCAACCGAAAACCCGCGATTTCCCGTAAATCCGCTCGGCCCGTATAGTCGAATGTATACAAAGAAAGTAAGCAGGGAGTAAACTCATTTCCCGAACGATTTTTAAAATTATTTTTTCACCACTAAAACCCATGAGACTTGTAGTTTTCAAAAATATTTTCATTTTTGATGAGACGCCGAATGAAAGCAGTTTAATCGCCGGCAACCGAAAACCCGCGATTTCCCGTAAATCCCGTATAGTCGAATGTATACAAAGAAAGTAAGCAGGGAGTAAACTCATTTCCCGAACGATTTTTAAAATTATTTTTTCACCACTAAAACCCATGAGACTTGTAGTTTTCAAAAATATTTTCATTTTTGATGAGACGCCGAATGAAAGCAGTTTAATCGCCGGCAACCGAAAACCCGCGATTTCCCGTAAATCCCGTCGCCGTAGTGAATGTATACAAAGAAAGTAAGCAGGGAGTAAACTCATTTCCCGAACGATTTTTAAAATTATTTTTTCACCACTAAAACCCATGAGACTTGTAGTTTTCAAAAATATTTTCATTTTTGATGAGACGCCGAATGAAAGCAGTTTAATCGCCGGCAACCGAAAACCCGCGATTTCCCGTAAATCCATCGGCCGTATAGTCGAATGTATACAAAGAAAGTAAGCAGGGAGTAAACTCATTTCCCGAACGATTTTTAAAATTATTTTTTCACCACTAAAACCCATGAGACTTGTAGTTTTCAAAAATATTTTCATTTTTGATGAGACGCCGAATGAAAGCAGTTTAATCGCCGGCAACCGAAAACCCGCGATTTCCCGTAAATCCCGTATAGTCGAATGTATACAAAGAAAGTAAGCAGGGAGTAAACTCATTTCCCGAACGATTTTTAAAATTATTTTTTCACCACTAAAACCCATGAGACTTGTAGTTTTCAAAAATATTTTCATTTTTGATGAGACGCCGAATGAAAGCAGTTTAATCGCCGGCAACCGAAAACCCGCGATTTCCCGTAAATCCGGCTCGGCCCGTATAGTCGAATGTATACAAAGAAAGTAAGCAGGGAGTAAACTCATTTCCCGAACGATTTTTAAAATTATTTTTTCACCACTAAAACCCATGAGACTTGTAGTTTTCAAAAATATTTTCATTTTTGATGAGACGCCGAATGAAAGCAGTTTAATCGCCGGCAACCGAAAACCCGCGATTTCCCGTAAATCCCGTATAGTCGAATGTATACAAAGAAAGTACAGGGAGTAAACTCATTTCCCGAACGATTTTTAAAATTATTTTTTCACCACTAAAACCCATGAGACTTGTAGTTTTCAAAAATATTTTCATTTTTGATGAGACGCCGAATGAAAGCAGTTTAATCGCCGGCAACCGAAAACCCGCGATTTCCCGTAAATCCCGTATAGTCGAATGTATACAAAGAAAGTAAGCAGGGAGTAAACTCATTTCCCGAACGATTTTTAAAATTATTTTTTCACCACTAAAACCCATGAGACTTGTAGTTTTCAAAAATATTTTCATTTTTGATGAGACGCCGAATGAAAGCAGTTTAATCGCCGGCAACCGAAAACCCGCGATTTCCCGTAAATCCCGTATAGTCGAATGTATACAAAGAAAGTAAGCAGGGAGTAAACTCATTTCCCGAACGATTTTTAAAATTATTTTTTCACCACTAAAACCCATGAGACTTGTAGTTTTCAAAAATATTTTCATTTTTGATGAGACGCCGAATGAAAGCAGTTTAATCGCCGGCAACCGAAAACCCGCGATTTCCCGTAAATCCCGGTCGGCCCGTATAGTCGAATGTATACAAAGAAAGTAAGCAGGAGTAAACTCATTTCCCGAACGATTTTTAAAATTATTTTTTCACCACTAAAACCCATGAGACTTGTAGTTTTCAAAAATATTTTCATTTTTGATGAGACGCCGAATGAAAGCAGTTTAATCGCCGGCAACCGAAAACCCGCGATTTCCCGTAAATCCCGTCGTATAGTCGAATGTATACAAAGAAAGTAAGCAGGGAGTAAACTCATTTCCCGAACGATTTTTAAAATTATTTTTTCACCACTAAAACCCATGAGACTTGTAGTTTTCAAAAATATTTTCATTTTTGATGAGACGCCGAATGAAAGCAGTTTAATCGCCGGCAACCGAAAACCCGCGATTTCCCGTAAATCCCGTATAGTCGAATGTATACAAAGAAAGTAAGCAGGAGTAAACTCATTTCCCGAACGATTTTTAAAATTATTTTTTCACCACTAAAACCCATGAGACTTGTAGTTTTCAAAAATATTTTCATTTTTGATGAGACGCCGAATGAAAGCAGTTTAATCGCCGGCAACCGAAAACCCGCGATTTCCCGTAAATCCCGTATAGTCGAATGTATACAAAGAAAGTAAGCAGGGAGTAAACTCATTTCCCGAACGATTTTTAAAATTATTTTTTCACCACTAAAACCCATGAGACTTGTAGTTTTCAAAAATATTTTCATTTTTGATGAGACGCCGAATGAAAGCAGTTTAATCGCCGGCAACCGAAAACCCGCGATTTCCCGTAAATCCCGTATAGTCGAATGTATACAAAGAAAGTAAGCAGGGAGTAAACTCATTTCCCGAACGATTTTTAAAATTATTTTTTCACCACTAAAACCCATGAGACTTGTAGTTTTCAAAAAATTTTTCATTTTTGATGAGACGCCGAATGAAAGCAGTTTAATCGCCGGCAACCGAAAACCCGCGATTTCCCGTAAATCCTCGTATAGTCGAATGTATACAAAGAAAGTAAGCAGGGAGTAAACTCATTTCCCGAACGATTTTTAAAATTATTTTTTCACCACTAAAACCCATGAGACTTGTAGTTTTCAAAAATATTTTCATTTTTGATGAGACGCCGAATGAAAGCAGTTTAATCGCCGGCAACCGAAAACCCGCGATTTCCCGTAAATCCGGCTCGGCCCGTATAGTCGAATGTATACAAAGAAAGTACAGGGAGTAAACTCATTTCCCGAACGATTTTTAAAATTATTTTTTCACCACTAAAACCCATGAGACTTGTAGTTTTCAAAAATATTTTCATTTTTGATGAGACGCCGAATGAAAGCAGTTTAATCGCCGGCAACCGAAAACCCGCGATTTCCCGTAAATCCCGTATAGTCGAATGTATACAAAGAAAGTAAGCAGGGAGTAAACTCATTTCCCGAACGATTTTTAAAATTATTTTTTCACCACTAAAACCCATGAGACTTGTAGTTTTCAAAAATATTTTCATTTTTGATGAGACGCCGAATGAAAGCAGTTTAATCGCCGGCAACCGAAAACCCGCGATTTCCCGTAAATCCCGGTCGGCCCGTATAGTCGAATGTATACAAAGAAAGTAAGCAGGAGTAAACTCATTTCCCGAACGATTTTTAAAATTATTTTTTCACCACTAAAACCCATGAGACTTGTAGTTTTCAAAAATATTTTCATTTTTGATGAGACGCCGAATGAAAGCAGTTTAATCGCCGGCAACCGAAAACCCGCGATTTCCCGTAAATCCCGTCGGCCCGTATAGTCGAATGTATACAAAGAAAGTACAGGGAGTAAACTCATTTCCCGAACGATTTTTAAAATTATTTTTTCACCACTAAAACCCATGAGACTTGTAGTTTTCAAAATATTTTCATTTTTGATGAGACGCCGAATGAAAGCAGTTTAATCGCCGGCAACCGAAAACCCGCGATTTCCCGTAAATCCCGTATAGTCGAATGTATACAAAGAAAGTAAGCAGGGAGTAAACTCATTTCCCGAACGATTTTTAAAATTATTTTTTCACCACTAAAACCCATGAGACTTGTAGTTTTCAAAAATATTTTCATTTTTGATGAGACGCCGAATGAAAGCAGTTTAATCGCCGGCAACCGAAAACCCGCGATTTCCCGTAAATCCCGTATAGTCGAATGTATACAAAGAAAGTAAGCAGGGAGTAAACTCATTTCCCGAACGATTTTTAAAATTATTTTTTCACCACTAAAACCCATGAGACTTGTAGTTTTCAAAAATATTTTCATTTTTGATGAGACGCCGAATGAAAGCAGTTTAATCGCCGGCAACCGAAAACCCGCGATTTCCCGTAAATCCCGTCGCCGTATAGTCGAATGTATACAAAGAAAGTAAGCAGGGAGTAAACTCATTTCCCGAACGATTTTTAAAATTATTTTTTCACCACTAAAACCCATGAGACTTGTAGTTTTCAAAAATATTTTCATTTTTGATGAGACGCCGAATGAAAGCAGTTTAATCGCGGCAACCGAAAACCCGCGATTTCCCGTAAATCCCGGCTCGGCCCGTATAGTGAATGTATACAAAGAAAGTAAGCAGGGAGTAAACTCATTTCCCGAACGATTTTTAAAATTATTTTTTCACCACTAAAACCCATGAGACTTGTAGTTTTCAAAAATATTTTCATTTTTGATGAGACGCCGAATGAAAGCAGTTTAATCGCCGGCAACCGAAAACCCGCGATTTCCCGTAAATCCCGTATAGTCGAATGTATACAAAGAAAGTAAGCAGGGAGTAAACTCATTTCCCGAACGATTTTTAAAATTATTTTTTCACCACTAAAACCCATGAGACTTGTAGTTTTCAAAAATATTTTCATTTTTGATGAGACGCCGAATGAAAGCAGTTTAATCGCCGGCAACCGAAAACCCGCGATTTCCCGTAAATCCCGGTCGGCCGTATAGTCGAATGTATACAAAGAAAGTAAGCAGGGAGTAAACTCATTTCCCGAACGATTTTTAAAATTATTTTTTCACCACTAAAACCCATGAGACTTGTAGTTTTCAAAAATATTTTCATTTTTGATGAGACGCCGAATGAAACAGTTTAATCGCCGGCAACCGAAAACCCGCGATTTCCCGTAAATCCGGCTCGGCCGTATAGTCGAATGTATACAAAGAAAGTACAGGGAGTAAACTCATTTCCCGAACGATTTTTAAAATTATTTTTTCACCACTAAAACCCATGAGACTTGTAGTTTTCAAAAATATTTTCATTTTTGATGAGACGCCGAATGAAAGCAGTTTAATCGCCGGCAACCGAAAACCCGCGATTTCCCGTAAATCCCGTATAGTCGAATGTATACAAAGAAAGTAAGCAGGGAGTAAACTCATTTCCCGAACGATTTTTAAAATTATTTTTTCACCACTAAAACCCATGAGACTTGTAGTTTTCAAAAATATTTTCATTTTTGATGAGACGCCGAATGAAAGCAGTTTAATCGCCGGCAACCGAAAACCCGCGATTTCCCGTAAATCCCGTATAGTCGAATGTATACAAAGAAAGTAAGCAGGGAGTAAACTCATTTCCCGAACGATTTTTAAAATTATTTTTTCACCACTAAAACCATGAGACTTGTAGTTTTCAAAAATATTTTCATTTTTGATGAGACGCCGAATGAAAGCAGTTTAATCGCCGGCAACCGAAAACCCGCGATTTCCCGTAAATCCCGTATAGTCGAATGTATACAAAGAAAGTAAGCAGGGAGTAAACTCATTTCCCGAACGATTTTTAAAATTATTTTTTCACCACTAAAACCCATGAGACTTGTAGTTTTCAAAAATATTTTCATTTTTGATGAGACGCCGAATGAAAGCAGTTTAATCGCCGGCAACCGAAAACCCGCGATTTCCCGTAAATCCGTCGGCCCGTATAGTCGAATGTATACAAAGAAAGTAAGCAGGGAGTAAACTCATTTCCCGAACGATTTTTAAAATTATTTTTTCACCACTAAAACCCATGAGACTTGTAGTTTTCAAAAATATTTTCATTTTTGATGAGACGCCGAATGAAAGCAGTTTAATCGCCGGCAACCGAAAACCCGCGATTTCCCGTAAATCCCGGCTCGGCCGTATAGTCGAATGTATACAAAGAAAGTAAGCAGGGAGTAAACTCATTTCCCGAACGATTTTTAAAATTATTTTTTCACCACTAAAACCCATGAGACTTGTAGTTTTCAAAAATATTTTCATTTTTGATGAGACGCCGAATGAAAGCAGTTTAATCGCCGGCAACCGAAAACCCGCGATTTCCCGTAAATCCCGTATAGTCGAATGTATACAAAGAAAGTAAGCAGGGAGTAAACTCATTTCCCGAACGATTTTTAAAATTATTTTTTCACCACTAAAACCCATGAGACTTGTAGTTTTCAAAAATATTTTCATTTTTGATGAGACGCCGAATGAAAGCAGTTTAATCGCCGGCAACCGAAAACCCGCGATTTCCCGTAAATCCCGTATAGTCGAATGTATACAAAGAAAGTAAGCAGGGAGTAAACTCATTTCCCGAACGATTTTTAAAATTATTTTTTCACCACTAAAACCCATGAGACTTGTAGTTTTCAAAAATATTTTCATTTTTGATGAGACGCCGAATGAAAGCAGTTTAATCGCCGGCAACCGAAAACCCGCGATTTCCCGTAAATCCCGTATAGTCGAATGTATACAAAGAAAGTAAGCAGGGAGTAAACTCATTTCCCGAACGATTTTTAAAATTATTTTTTCACCACTAAAACCCATGAGACTTGTAGTTTTCAAAAATATTTTCATTTTTGATGAGACGCCGAATGAAAGCAGTTTAATCGCCGGCAACCGAAAACCCGCGATTTCCCGTAAATCCCGGCTCGGCCCGTATAGTCGAATGTATACAAAGAAAGTACAGGGAGTAAACTCATTTCCCGAACGATTTTTAAAATTATTTTTTCACCACTAAAACCCATGAGACTTGTAGTTTTCAAAAATATTTTCATTTTTGATGAGACGCCGAATGAAAGCAGTTTAATCGCCGGCAACCGAAAACCCGCGATTTCCCGTAAATCCCGTATAGTCGAATGTATACAAAGAAAGTACAGGGAGTAAACTCATTTCCCGAACGATTTTTAAAATTATTTTTTCACCACTAAAACCCATGAGACTTGTAGTTTTCAAAAATATTTTCATTTTTGATGAGACGCCGAATGAAAGCAGTTTAATCGCCGGCAACCGAAAACCCGCGATTTCCCGTAAATCCCGTATAGTCGAATGTATACAAAGAAAGTAAGCAGGGAGTAAACTCATTTCCCGAACGATTTTTAAAATTATTTTTTCACCACTAAAACCCATGAGACTTGTAGTTTTCAAAAATATTTTCATTTTGATGATGAGACGCCGAATGAAAGCAGTTTAATCGCCGGCAACCGAAAACCCGCGATTTCCCGTAAATCCGCGTATAGTCGAATGTATACAAAGAAAGTAAGCAGGGAGTAAACTCATTTCCCGAACGATTTTTAAAATTATTTTTTCACCACTAAAACCCATGAGACTTGTAGTTTTCAAAAATATTTTCATTTTTGATGAGACGCCGAATGAAAGCAGTTTAATCGCCGGCAACCGAAAACCCGCGATTTCCCGTAAATCCCGTCGGCCCGTATAGTCGAATGTATACAAAGAAAGTAAGCAGGGAGTAAACTCATTTCCCGAACGATTTTTAAAATTATTTTTTCACCACTAAAACCCATGAGACTTGTAGTTTTCAAAAATATTTTCATTTTTGATGAGACGCCGAATGAAAGCAGTTTAATCGCCGGCAACCGAAAACCCGCGATTTCCCGTAAATCCCGGCTCGGCCTATAGTCGAATGTATACAAAGAAAGTACAGGGAGTAAACTCATTTCCCGAACGATTTTTAAAATTATTTTTTCACCACTAAAACCCATGAGACTTGTAGTTTTCAAAAATATTTTCATTTTTGATGAGACGCCGAATGAAAGCAGTTTAATCGCCGGCAACCGAAAACCCGCGATTTCCCGTAAATCCCGTATAGTCGAATGTATACAAAGAAAGTAAGCAGGGAGTAAACTCATTTCCCGAACGATTTTTAAAATTATTTTTTCACCACTAAAACCCATGAGACTTGTAGTTTTCAAAAATATTTTCATTTTTGATGAGACGCCGAATGAAAGCAGTTTAATCGCCGGCAACCGAAAACCCGCGATTTCCCGTAAATCCCGCTCGTATAGTCGAATGTATACAAAGAAAGTAAGCAGGGAGTAAACTCATTTCCCGAACGATTTTTAAAATTATTTTTTCACCACTAAAACCCATGAGACTTGTAGTTTTCAAAAATATTTTCATTTTTGATGAGACGCCGAATGAAAGCAGTTTAATCGCCGGCAACCGAAAACCCGCGATTTCCCGTAAATCCCGTATAGTCGAATGTATACAAAGAAAGTAAGCAGGGAGTAAACTCATTTCCCGAACGATTTTTAAAATTATTTTTTCACCACTAAAACCCATGAGACTTGTAGTTTTCAAAAATATTTTCATTTTTGATGAGACGCCGAATGAAAGCAGTTTAATCGCCGGCAACCGAAAACCCGCGATTTCCCGTAAATCCCGCTCGGCCTATAGTCGAATGTATACAAAGAAAGTAAGCAGGGAGTAAACTCATTTCCCGAACGATTTTTAAAATTATTTTTTCACCACTAAAACCCATGAGACTTGTAGTTTTCAAAAAATTTTCATTTTTGATGAGACGCCGAATGAAAGCAGTTTAATCGCCGGCAACCGAAAACCCGCGATTTCCCGTAAATCCCGTATAGTCGAATGTATACAAAGAAAGTAAGCAGGGAGTAAACTCATTTCCCGAACGATTTTTAAAATTATTTTTTCACCACTAAAACCCATGAGACTTGTAGTTTTCAAAAATATTTTCATTTTTGATGAGACGCCGAATGAAAGCAGTTTAATCGCCGGCAACCGAAAACCCGCGATTTCCCGTAAATCCCGGCTCGGCCGTATAGTCGAATGTATACAAAGAAAGTAAGCAGGGAGTAAACTCATTTCCCGAACGATTTTTAAAATTATTTTTTCACCACTAAAACCCATGAGACTTGTAGTTTTCAAAAATATTTTCATTTTTGATGAGACGCCGAATGAAAGCAGTTTAATCGCCGGCAACCGAAAACCCGCGATTTCCCGTAAATCGCTCGGCCTATAGTCGAATGTATACAAAGAAAGTAAGCAGGGAGTAAACTCATTTCCCGAACGATTTTTAAAATTATTTTTTCACCACTAAAACCCATGAGACTTGTAGTTTTCAAAAATATTTTCATTTTTGATGAGACGCCGAATGAAAGCAGTTTAATCGCCGGCAACCGAAAACCCGCGATTTCCCGTAAATCCCGGCTCGGCCCGTATAGTCGAATGTATACAAAGAAAGTAAGCAGGGAGTAAACTCATTTCCCGAACGATTTTTAAAATTATTTTTTCACCACTAAAACCCATGAGACTTGTAGTTTTCAAAAATATTTTCATTTTTGATGAGACGCCGAATGAAAGCAGTTTAATCGCCGGCAACCGAAAACCCGCGATTTCCCGTAAATCCCGGCTCGGCCCGTATAGTCGAATGTATACAAAGAAAGTAAGCAGGGAGTAAACTCATTTCCCGAACGATTTTTAAAATTATTTTTTCACCACTAAAACCCATGAGACTTGTAGTTTTCAAAAATATTTTCATTTTTGATGAGACGCCGAATGAAAGCAGTTTAATCGCCGGCAACCGAAAACCCGCGATTTCCCGTAAATCCCGGCTCGGCCCGTATAGTCGAATGTATACAAAGAAAGTAAGCAGGGAGTAAACTCATTTCCCGAACGATTTTTAAAATTATTTTTTCACCACTAAAACCCATGAGACTTGTAGTTTTCAAAAATATTTTCATTTTTGATGAGACGCCGAATGAAAGCAGTTTAATCGCCGGCAACCGAAAACCCGCGATTTCCCGTAAATCCATCGGCCGTATAGTCGAATGTATACAAAGAAAGTACCAGGGAGTAAACTCATTTCCCGAACGATTTTTAAAATTATTTTTTCACCACTAAAACCCATGAGACTTGTAGTTTTCAAAAATATTTTCATTTTTGATGAGACGCCGAATGAAAGCAGTTTAATCGCCGGCAACCGAAAACCCGCGATTTCCCGTAAATCCGGCTCGGCCGTATAGTCGAATGTATACAAAGAAAGTAAGCAGGGAGTAAACTCATTTCCCGAACGATTTTTAAAATTATTTTTTCACCACTAAAACCCATGAGACTTGTAGTTTTCAAAAATATTTTCATTTTTGATGAGACGCCGAATGAAAGCAGTTTAATCGCCGGCAACCGAAAACCCGCGATTTCCCGTAAATCCCGCTCGGCCGTATAGTGAATGTATACAAAGAAAGTAAGCAGGGAGTAAACTCATTTCCCGAACGATTTTTAAAATTATTTTTTCACCACTAAAACCCATGAGACTTGTAGTTTTCAAAAATATTTTCATTTTTGATGAGACGCCGAATGAAAGCAGTTTAATCGCCGCAACCGAAAACCCGCGATTTCCCGTAAATCCCGCTCGGCCCGTATAGTCGAATGTATACAAAGAAAGTAAGCAGGGAGTAAACTCATTTCCCGAACGATTTTTAAAATTATTTTTTCACCACTAAAACCCATGAGACTTGTAGTTTTCAAAAATATTTTCATTTTTGATGAGACGCCGAATGAAAGCAGTTTAATCGCCGGCAACCGAAAACCCGCGATTTCCCGTAAATCCCGGCTCGGCCGTATAGTCGAATGTATACAAAGAAAGTAAGCAGGGAGTAAACTCATTTCCCGAACGATTTTTAAAATTATTTTTTCACCACTAAAACCCATGAGACTTGTAGTTTTCAAAAATATTTTCATTTTTGATGAGACGCCGAATGAAAGCAGTTTAATCGCCGGCAACCGAAAACCCGCGATTTCCCGTAAATCCGTATAGTCGAATGTATACAAAGAAAGTAAGCAGGGAGTAAACTCATTTCCCGAACGATTTTTAAAATTATTTTTTCACCACTAAAACCCATGAGACTTGTAGTTTTCAAAAATATTTTCATTTTTGATGAGACGCCGAATGAAAGCAGTTTAATCGCCGGCAACCGAAAACCCGCGATTTCCCGTAAATCCGCTCGGCCCGTATAGTCGAATGTATACAAAGAAAGTAAGCAGGGAGTAAACTCATTTCCCGAACGATTTTTAAAATTATTTTTTCACCACTAAAACCCATGAGACTTGTAGTTTTCAAAAATATTTTCATTTTTGATGAGACGCCGAATGAAAGCAGTTTAATCGCCGGCAACCGAAAACCCGCGATTTCCCGTAAATCCCGTCGGCCTATAGTCGAATGTATACAAAGAAAGTAAGCAGGGAGTAAACTCATTTCCCGAACGATTTTTAAAATTATTTTTTCACCACTAAAACCCATGAGACTTGTAGTTTTCAAAAATATTTTCATTTTTGATGAGACGCCGAATGAAAGCAGTTTAATCGCCGGCAACCGAAAACCCCGATTTCCCGTAAATCCCGTATAGTCGAATGTATACAAAGAAAGTAAGCAGGGAGTAAACTCATTTCCCGAACGATTTTTAAAATTATTTTTTCACCACTAAAACCCATGAGACTTGTAGTTTTCAAAAATATTTTCATTTTTGATGAGACGCCGAATGAAAGCAGTTTAATCGCCGGCAACCGAAAACCCGCGATTTCCCGTAAATCCCGGGCTCGCCCGTATAGTCGAATGTATACAAAGAAAGTAAGCAGGGAGTAAACTCATTTCCCGAACGATTTTTAAAATTATTTTTTCACCACTAAAACCCATGAGACTTGTAGTTTTCAAAAATATTTTCATTTTTGATGAGACGCCGAATGAAAGCAGTTTAATCGCCGGCAACCGAAAACCCGCGATTTCCCGTAAATCCCGTATAGTCGAATGTATACAAAGAAAGTAAGCAGGGAGTAAACTCATTTCCCGAACGATTTTTAAAATTATTTTTTCACCACTAAAACCCATGAGACTTGTAGTTTTCAAAAATATTTTTTTTTTGATGAGACGCCGAATGAAAGCAGTTTAATCGCCGGCAACCGAAAACCCGCGATTTCCCGTAAATCCGGCTCGGCCCGTATAGTCGAATGTATACAAAGAAAGTAAGCAGGGAGTAAACTCATTTCCCGAACGATTTTTAAAATTATTTTTTCACCACTAAAACCCATGAGACTTGTAGTTTTCAAAAATATTTTCATTTTTGATGAGACGCCGAATGAAAGCAGTTTAATCGCCGGAACCGAAAACCCGCGATTTCCCGTAAATCCCGCTCGGCCCGTATAGTCGAATGTATACAAAGAAAGTAAGCAGGGAGTAAACTCATTTCCCGAACGATTTTTAAAATTATTTTTTCACCACTAAAACCCATGAGACTTGTAGTTTTCAAAAATATTTTCATTTTTGATGAGACGCCGAATGAAAGCAGTTTAATCGCCGGCAACCGAAAACCCGCGATTTCCCGTAAATCGTATAGTCGAATGTATACAAAGAAAGTAAGCAGGGAGTAAACTCATTTCCCGAACGATTTTTAAAATTATTTTTTCACCACTAAAACCCATGAGACTTGTAGTTTTCAAAAATATTTTCATTTTTGATGAGACGCCGAATGAAAGCAGTTTAATCGCCGGCAACCGAAAACCCGCGATTTCCCGTAAATCCCGTCGGCCCGTATAGTCGAATGTATACAAAGAAAGTAAGCAGGGAGTAAACTCATTTCCCGAACGATTTTTAAAATTATTTTTTCACCACTAAAACCCATGAGACTTGTAGTTTTCAAAAATATTTTCATTTTTGATGAGACGCCGAATGAAAGCAGTTTAATCGCCGGCAACCGAAAACCCGCGATTTCCCGTAAATCCCGTCCCGTATAGTCGAATGTATACAAAGAAAGTAAGCAGGGAGTAAACTCATTTCCCGAACGATTTTTAAAATATTTTTTCACCACTAAAACCCATGAGACTTGTAGTTTTCAAAAATATTTTCATTTTTGATGAGACGCCGAATGAAAGCAGTTTAATCGCCGGCAACCGAAAACCCGCGATTTCCCGTAAATCCCGGCTCGGCCCGTATAGTCGAATGTATACAAAGAAAGTAAGCAGGGAGTAAACTCATTTCCCGAACGATTTTTAAAATTATTTTTTCACCACTAAAACCCATGAGACTTGTAGTTTTCAAAAATATTTTCATTTTTGATGAGACGCCGAATGAAAGCAGTTTAATCGCCGGCAACCGAAAACCCGCGATTTCCCGTAAATCCCGGCTCGGCCCGTATAGTCGAATGTATACAAAGAAAGTAAGAGGAGTAAACTCATTTCCCGAACGATTTTTAAAATTATTTTTTCACCACTAAAACCCATGAGACTTGTAGTTTTCAAAAATATTTTCATTTTTGATGAGACGCCGAATGAAAGCAGTTTAATCGCCGGCAACCGAAAACCCGCGATTTCCCGTAAATCCCGTATAGTCGAATGTATACAAAGAAAGTAAGCAGGGAGTAAACTCATTTCCCGAACGATTTTTAAAATTATTTTTTCACCACTAAAACCCATGAGACTTGTAGTTTTCAAAAAATTTTCATTTTTGATGAGACGCCGAATGAAAGCAGTTTAATCGCCGGCAACCGAAAACCCGCGATTTCCCGTAAATCCGGCTCGCGTATAGTCGAATGTATACAAAGAAAGTAAGCAGGGAGTAAACTCATTTCCCGAACGATTTTTAAAATTATTTTTTCACCACTAAAACCCATGAGACTTGTAGTTTTCAAAAATATTTTCATTTTTGATGAGACGCCGAATGAAAGCAGTTTAATCGCCGGCAACCGAAAACCCGCGATTTCCCGTAAATCCGCTCGGCCCGTATAGTCGAATGTATACAAAGAAAGTACAGGGAGTAAACTCATTTCCCGAACGATTTTTAAAATTATTTTTTCACCACTAAAACCCATGAGACTTGTAGTTTTCAAAAATATTTTCATTTTTGATGAGACGCCGAATGAAAGCAGTTTAATCGCCGGCAACCGAAAACCCGCGATTTCCCGTAAATCCCGCTCGCCGTATAGTCGAATGTATACAAAGAAAGTAAGCAGGGAGTAAACTCATTTCCCGAACGATTTTTAAAATTATTTTTTCACCACTAAAACCCATGAGACTTGTAGTTTTCAAAAATATTTTCATTTTTGATGAGACGCCGAATGAAAGCAGTTTAATCGCCGGCAACCGAAAACCCGCGATTTCCCGTAAATCCCGTATAGTCGAATGTATACAAAGAAAGTAAGCAGGGAGTAAACTCATTTCCCGAACGATTTTTAAAATTATTTTTTCACCACTAAAACCCATGAGACTTGTAGTTTTCAAAAATATTTTCATTTTGATGAGACGCCGAATGAAAGCAGTTTAATCGCCGGCAACCGAAAACCCGCGATTTCCCGTAAATCCCGGCTCGGCCGTATAGTCGAATGTATACAAAGAAAGTAAGCAGGGAGTAAACTCATTTCCCGAACGATTTTTAAAATTATTTTTTCACCACTAAAACCCATGAGACTTGTAGTTTTCAAAAATATTTTCATTTTTGATGAGACGCCGAATGAAAGCAGTTTAATCGCCGGCAACCGAAAACCCGCGATTTCCCGTAAATCCCGACTCCCGTATAGTCGAATGTATACAAAGAAAGTAAGCAGGGAGTAAACTCATTTCCCGAACGATTTTTAAAATTATTTTTTCACCACTAAAACCCATGAGACTTGTAGTTTTCAAAAATATTTTCATTTTTGATGAGACGCCGAATGAAAGCAGTTTAATCGCCGGCAACCGAAAACCCGCGATTTCCCGTAAATCCCGCTCGGCCCGTTAGTCGAATGTATACAAAGAAAGTAAGTCAGGGAGTAAACTCATTTCCCGAACGATTTTTAAAATTATTTTTTCACCACTAAAACCCATGAGACTTGTAGTTTTCAAAAATATTTTCATTTTTGATGAGACGCCGAATGAAAGCAGTTTAATCGCCGGCAACCGAAAACCCGCGATTTCCCGTAAATCCCGGCCCGTATAGTCGAATGTATACAAAGAAAGTAAGCAGGGAGTAAACTCATTTCCCGAACGATTTTTAAAATTATTTTTTCACCACTAAAACCCATGAGACTTGTAGTTTTCAAAAATATTTTCATTTTTGATGAGACGCCGAATGAAAGCAGTTTAATCGCCGGCAACCGAAAACCCGCGATTTCCCGTAAATCCGGCTCGGCCGTATAGTGAATGTATACAAAGAAAGTACAGGGAGTAAACTCATTTCCCGAACGATTTTTAAAATTATTTTTTCACCACTAAAACCCATGAGACTTGTAGTTTCAAAAAATTTTCATTTTTGATGAGACGCCGAATGAAAGCAGTTTAATCGCCGGCAACCGAAAACCCGCGATTTCCCGTAAATCCCGGCTCGGCCCGTATAGTCGAATGTATACAAAGAAAGTAAGCAGGGAGTAAACTCATTTCCCGAACGATTTTTAAAATTATTTTTTCACCACTAAAACCCATGAGACTTGTAGTTTTCAAAAAATTTTTCATTTTTGATGAGACGCCGAATGAAAGCAGTTTAATCGCCGGCAACCGAAAACCCGCGATTTCCCGTAAATCCCGGCTCGGCCCGTATAGTCGAATGTATACAAAGAAAGTACAGGGAGTAAACTCATTTCCCGAACGATTTTTTAAAATTATTTTTTCACCACTAAAACCCATGAGACTTGTAGTTTTCAAAAATATTTTCATTTTTGATGAGACGCCGAATGAAAGCAGTTTAATCGCCGGCAACCGAAAACCCGCGATTTCCCGTAAATCCCGGCTCGGCCGTATAGTCGAATGTATACAAAGAAAGTAAGCAGGGAGTAAACTCATTTCCCGAACGATTTTTAAAATTATTTTTTCACCACTAAAACCCATGAGACTTGTAGTTTTCAAAAATATTTTCATTTTTGATGAGACGCCGAATGAAAGCAGTTTAATCGCCGGCAACCGAAAACCCGCGATTTCCCGTAAATCCCGTATAGTCGAATGTATACAAAGAAAGTAAGCAGGGAGTAAACTCATTTCCCGAACGATTTTTAAAATTATTTTTTCACCACTAAAACCCATGAGACTTGTAGTTTTCAAAAATATTTTCATTTTTGATGAGACGCCGAATGAAAGCAGTTTAATCGCCGGCAACCGAAAACCCGCGATTTCCCGTAAATCCCGGATCGGCCCGTATAGTCGAATGTATACAAAGAAAGTAAGCAGGGAGTAAACTCATTTCCCGAACGATTTTTAAAATTATTTTTTCACCACTAAAACCCATGAGACTTGTAGTTTTCAAAAATATTTTCATTTTTGATGAGACGCCGAATGAAAGCAGTTTAATCGCCGGCAACCGAAAACCCGCGATTTCCCGTAAATCCCGGCTCGGCCCGTATAGTCGAATGTATACAAAGAAAGTAAGCAGGGAGTAAACTCATTTCCCGAACGATTTTTAAAATTATTTTTTCACCACTAAAACCCATGAGACTTGTAGTTTTCAAAAATATTTTCATTTTTGATGAGACGCCGAATGAAAGCAGTTTAATCGCCGGCAACCGAAAACCCGCGATTTCCCGTAAATCCCGGCTCGGCCGTATAGTCGAATGTATACAAAGAAAGTAAGCAGGGAGTAAACTCATTTCCCGAACGATTTTTAAAATTATTTTTTCACCACTAAAACCCATGAGACTTGTAGTTTTCAAAAATATTTTCATTTTTGATGAGACGCCGAATGAAAGCAGTTTAATCGCCGGCAACCGAAAACCCGCGATTTCCCGTAAATCCCGGATCGGCCGTATAGTCGAATGTATACAAAGAAAGTACAGGGAGTAAACTCATTTCCCGAACGATTTTTAAAATTATTTTTTCACCACTAAAACCCATGAGACTTGTAGTTTTCAAAAATATTTTCATTTTTGATGAGACGCCGAATGAAAGCAGTTTAATCGCCGGCAACCGAAAACCCGCGATTTCCCGTAAATCCCTCGGCCCGTATAGTCGAATGTATACAAAGAAAGTAAGCAGGGAGTAAACTCATTTCCCGAACGATTTTTAAAATTATTTTTTCACCACTAAAACCCATGAGACTTGTAGTTTTCAAAAATATTTTCATTTTTGATGAGACGCCGAATGAAAGCAGTTTAATCGCCGGCAACCGAAAACCCGCGATTTCCCGTAAATCCCGTCGGCCCGTATAGTCGAATGTATACAAAGAAAGTAAGCAGGGAGTAAACTCATTTCCCGAACGATTTTTAAAATTATTTTTTCACCACTAAAACCCATGAGACTTGTAGTTTTCAAAAATATTTTCATTTTTGATGAGACGCCGAATGAAAGCAGTTTAATCGCCGGCAACCGAAAACCCGCGATTTCCCGTAAATCCCGTATAGTCGAATGTATACAAAGAAAGTACAGGGAGTAAACTCATTTCCCGAACGATTTTTAAAATTATTTTTTCACCACTAAAACCCATGAGACTTGTAGTTTTCAAAAATATTTTCATTTTTGATGAGACGCCGAATGAAAGCAGTTTAATCGCCGGCAACCGAAAACCCGCGATTTCCCGTAAATCCCGTATAGTCGAATGTATACAAAGAAAGTAAGCAGGGAGTAAACTCATTTCCCGAACGATTTTTAAAATTATTTTTTCACCACTAAAACCCATGAGACTTGTAGTTTTCAAAATATTTTCATTTTTGATGAGACGCCGAATGAAAGCAGTTTAATCGCCGGCAACCGAAAACCCGCGATTTCCCGTAAATCCCGTCGGCCCGTATAGTCGAATGTATACAAAGAAAGTACAGGGAGTAAACTCATTTCCCGAACGATTTTTAAAATTATTTTTTCACCACTAAAACCCATGAGACTTGTAGTTTTCAAAAATATTTTCATTTTTGATGAGACGCCGAATGAAAGCAGTTTAATCGCCGGCAACCGAAAACCCGCGATTTCCCGTAAATCCCGTCGGCCCGTATAGTCGAATGTATACAAAGAAAGTAAGCAGGGAGTAAACTCATTTCCCGAACGATTTTTAAAATTATTTTTTCACCACTAAAACCCATGAGACTTGTAGTTTTCAAAAATATTTTCATTTTTGATGAGACGCCGAATGAAAGCAGTTTAATCGCCGGCAACCGAAAACCCGCGATTTCCCGTAAATCCCGTATAGTCGAATGTATACAAAGAAAGTAAGCAGGGAGTAAACTCATTTCCCGAACGATTTTTAAAATTATTTTTTCACCACTAAAACCCATGAGACTTGTAGTTTTCAAAAATATTTTCATTTTTGATGAGACGCCGAATGAAAGCAGTTTAATCGCCGGCAACCGAAAACCCGCGATTTCCCGTAAATCCGCTCGGCCGTATAGTCGAATGTATACAAAGAAAGTAAGCAGGGAGTAAACTCATTTCCCGAACGATTTTTAAAATTATTTTTTCACCACTAAAACCCATGAGACTTGTAGTTTTCAAAAATATTTTCATTTTTGATGAGACGCCGAATGAAAGCAGTTTAATCGCCGGCAACCGAAAACCCGCGATTTCCCGTAAATCCCGCTCGGCCCGTATAGTCGAATGTATACAAAGAAAGTACAGGGAGTAAACTCATTTCCCGAACGATTTTTAAAATTATTTTTTCACCACTAAAACCCATGAGACTTGTAGTTTTCAAAAATATTTTCATTTTTGATGAGACGCCGAATGAAAGCAGTTTAATCGCCGGCAACCGAAAACCCGCGATTTCCCGTAAATCCCGGTCGGCCCGTATAGTCGAATGTATACAAAGAAAGTAAGCAGGGAGTAAACTCATTTCCCGAACGATTTTTAAAATTATTTTTTCACCACTAAAACCCATGAGACTTGTAGTTTTCAAAAATATTTTCATTTTTGATGAGACGCCGAATGAAAGCAGTTTAATCGCCGGCAACCGAAAACCCGCGATTTCCCGTAAATCCCGTATAGTCGAATGTATACAAAGAAAGTAAGCAGGGAGTAAACTCATTTCCCGAACGATTTTTAAAATTATTTTTTCACCACTAAAACCCATGAGACTTGTAGTTTTCAAAAATATTTTCATTTTTGATGAGACGCCGAATGAAAGCAGTTTAATCGCCGGCAACCGAAAACCCGCGATTTCCCGTAAATCCCGTATAGTCGAATGTATACAAAGAAAGTACAGGGAGTAAACTCATTTCCCGAACGATTTTTAAAATTATTTTTTCACCACTAAAACCCATGAGACTTGTAGTTTTCAAAAATATTTTCATTTTTGATGAGACGCCGAATGAAAGCAGTTTAATCGCCGGCAACCGAAAACCCGCGATTTCCCGTAAATCCCGTATAGTCGAATGTATACAAAGAAAGTAAGCAGGGAGTAAACTCATTTCCCGAACGATTTTTAAAATTATTTTTTCACCACTAAAACCCATGAGACTTGTAGTTTTCAAAAATATTTTCATTTTTGATGAGACGCCGAATGAAAGCAGTTTAATCGCCGGCAACCGAAAACCCGCGATTTCCCGTAAATCCCGTCGGCCGTAGTCGAATGTATACAAAGAAAGTAAGCAGGGAGTAAACTCATTTCCCGAACGATTTTTAAAATTATTTTTTCACCACTAAAACCCATGAGACTTGTAGTTTTCAAAAATATTTTCATTTTTGATGAGACGCCGAATGAAAGCAGTTTAATCGCCGGCAACCGAAAACCCGCGATTTCCCGTAAATCCCGTATAGTCGAATGTATACAAAGAAAGTAAGCAGGGAGTAAACTCATTTCCCGAACGATTTTTAAAATTATTTTTTCACCACTAAAACCCATGAGACTTGTAGTTTTCAAAAATATTTTCATTTTTGATGAGACGCCGAATGAAAGCAGTTTAATCGCCGGCAACCGAAAACCCGCGATTTCCCGTAAATCCCGTCGGCCCGTATAGTCGAATGTATACAAAGAAAGCAGGGAGTAAACTCATTTCCCGAACGATTTTTAAAATTATTTTTTCACCACTAAAACCCATGAGACTTGTAGTTTTCAAAAATATTTTCATTTTTGATGAGACGCCGAATGAAAGCAGTTTAATCGCCGGCAACCGAAAACCCGCGATTTCCCGTAAATCCCGTATAGTCGAATGTATACAAAGAAAGTAAGCAGGGAGTAAACTCATTTCCCGAACGATTTTTAAAATTATTTTTTCACCACTAAAACCCATGAGACTTGTAGTTTTCAAAAATATTTTCATTTTTGATGAGACGCCGAATGAAAGCAGTTTAATCGCCGGCAACCGAAAACCCGCGATTTCCCGTAAATCCCGGCTCGGCCCGTATAGTCGAATGTATACAAAGAAAGTACAGGGAGTAAACTCATTTCCCGAACGATTTTTAAAATTATTTTTTCACCACTAAAACCCATGAGACTTGTAGTTTTCAAAAATATTTTCATTTTTGATGAGACGCCGAATGAAAGCAGTTTAATCGCCGGCAACCGAAAACCCGCGATTTCCCGTAAATCCCGTCGGCCCGTATAGTCGAATGTATACAAAGAAAGTACAGGGAGTAAACTCATTTCCCGAACGATTTTTAAAATTATTTTTTCACCACTAAAACCCATGAGACTTGTAGTTTTCAAAAATATTTTCATTTTTGATGAGACGCCGAATGAAAGCAGTTTAATCGCCGGCAACCGAAAACCCGCGATTTCCCGTAAATCCCGTATAGTCGAATGTATACAAAGAAAGTAAGCAGGGAGTAAACTCATTTCCCGAACGATTTTTAAAATTATTTTTTCACCACTAAAACCCATGAGACTTGTAGTTTTCAAAAATATTTTCATTTTTGATGAGACGCCGAATGAAAGCAGTTTAATCGCCGGCAACCGAAAACCCGCGATTTCCCGTAAATCCCGTATAGTCGAATGTATACAAAGAAAGTAAGCAGGGAGTAAACTCATTTCCCGAACGATTTTTAAAATTATTTTTTCACCACTAAAACCCATGAGACTTGTAGTTTTCAAAAAATTTTCATTTTTGATGAGACGCCGAATGAAAGCAGTTTAATCGCCGGCAACCGAAAACCCGCGATTTCCCGTAAATCCCTCGTGTATAGTCGAATGTATACAAAGAAAGTAAGCAGGGAGTAAACTCATTTCCCGAACGATTTTTAAAATTATTTTTTCACCACTAAAACCCATGAGACTTGTAGTTTTCAAAAATATTTTCATTTTTGATGAGACGCCGAATGAAAGCAGTTTAATCGCCGGCAACCGAAAACCCGCGATTTCCCGTAAATCCCGTATAGTCGAATGTATACAAAGAAAGTAAGCAGGGAGTAAACTCATTTCCCGAACGATTTTTAAAATTATTTTTTCACCACTAAAACCCATGAGACTTGTAGTTTTCAAAAATATTTTCATTTTTGATGAGACGCCGAATGAAAGCAGTTTAATCGCCGGCAACCGAAAACCCGCGATTTCCCGTAAATCCCGTCGGCCCGTATAGTCGAATGTATACAAAGAAAGTAAGCAGGGAGTAAACTCATTTCCCGAACGATTTTTAAAATTATTTTTTCACCACTAAAACCCATGAGACTTGTAGTTTTCAAAAATATTTTCATTTTTGATGAGACGCCGAATGAAAGCAGTTTAATCGCCGGCAACCGAAAACCCGCGATTTCCCGTAAATCCCGTATATCGAATGTATACAAAGAAAGTAAGCAGGGAGTAAACTCATTTCCCGAACGATTTTTAAAATTATTTTTTCACCACTAAAACCCATGAGACTTGTAGTTTTCAAAAATATTTTCATTTTTGATGAGACGCCGAATGAAAGCAGTTTAATCGCCGGCAACCGAAAACCCGCGATTTCCCGTAAATCCCGCTCGGCCCGTATAGTCGAATGTATACAAAGAAAGTACAGGGAGTAAACTCATTTCCCGAACGATTTTTAAAATTATTTTTTCACCACTAAAACCCATGAGACTTGTAGTTTTCAAAAATATTTTCATTTTTGATGAGACGCCGAATGAAAGCAGTTTAATCGCCGGCAACCGAAAACCCGCGATTTCCCGTAAATCCCGGCTCGGCCGTATAGTCGAATGTATACAAAGAAAGTAAGCAGGGAGTAAACTCATTTCCCGAACGATTTTTAAAATTATTTTTTCACCACTAAAACCCATGAGACTTGTAGTTTTCAAAAATATTTTCATTTTTGATGAGACGCCGAATGAAAGCAGTTTAATCGCCGGCAACCGAAAACCCGCGATTTCCCGTAAATCCCGTATAGTCGAATGTATACAAAGAAAGTAAGCAGGGAGTAAACTCATTTCCCGAACGATTTTTAAAATTATTTTTTCACCACTAAAACCCATGAGACTTGTAGTTTTCAAAAATATTTTCATTTTTGATGAGACGCCGAATGAAAGCAGTTTAATCGCCGGCAACCGAAAACCCGCGATTTCCCGTAAATCCCGTATAGTCGAATGTATACAAAGAAAGTAAGCAGGGAGTAAACTCATTTCCCGAACGATTTTTAAAATTATTTTTTCACCACTAAAACCCATGAGACTTGTAGTTTTCAAAAAATTTTCATTTTTGATGAGACGCCGAATGAAAGCAGTTTAATCGCCGGCAACCGAAAACCCGCGATTTCCCGTAAATCCCTCGGCCGTATAGTCGAATGTATACAAAGAAAGTACAGGGAGTAAACTCATTTCCCGAACGATTTTTAAAATTATTTTTTCACCACTAAAACCCATGAGACTTGTAGTTTTCAAAAATATTTTCATTTTTGATGAGACGCCGAATGAAAGCAGTTTAATCGCCGGCAACCGAAAACCCGCGATTTCCCGTAAATCCCGTCGGCCCGTATAGTCGAATGTATACAAAGAAAGTAAGCAGGGAGTAAACTCATTTCCCGAACGATTTTTAAAATTATTTTTTCACCACTAAAACCCATGAGACTTGTAGTTTTCAAAAATATTTTCATTTTTGATGAGACGCCGAATGAAAGCAGTTTAATCGCCGGCAACCGAAAACCCGCGATTTCCCGTAAATCCCGGTCGGCCCGTATAGTCGAATGTATACAAAGAAAGTAAGCAGGGAGTAAACTCATTTCCCGAACGATTTTTAAAATTATTTTTTCACCACTAAAACCCATGAGACTTGTAGTTTTCAAAAATATTTTCATTTTTGATGAGACGCCGAATGAAAGCAGTTTAATCGCCGGCAACCGAAAACCCGCGATTTCCCGTAAATCCCGTATAGTCGAATGTATACAAAGAAAGTAAGCAGGGAGTAAACTCATTTCCCGAACGATTTTTAAAATTATTTTTTCACCACTAAAACCCATGAGACTTGTAGTTTTCAAAAATATTTTCATTTTTGATGAGACGCCGAATGAAAGCAGTTTAATCGCCGGCAACCGAAAACCCGCGATTTCCCGTAAATCCCGTATAGTCGAATGTATACAAAGAAAGTAAGCAGGGAGTAAACTCATTTCCCGAACGATTTTTAAAATTATTTTTTCACCACTAAAACCCATGAGACTTGTAGTTTTCAAAAATATTTTCATTTTTGATGAGACGCCGAATGAAAGCAGTTTAATCGCCGGCAACCGAAAACCCGCGATTTCCCGTAAATCCCGCTCGGCCCGTATAGTCGAATGTATACAAAGAAAGTAAGCAGGGAGTAAACTCATTTCCCGAACGATTTTTAAAATTATTTTTTCACCACTAAAACCCATGAGACTTGTAGTTTTCAAAAATATTTTCATTTTTGATGAGACGCCGAATGAAAGCAGTTTAATCGCCGGCAACCGAAAACCCGCGATTTCCCGTAAATCCCGCTCGGCCCGTATAGTCGAATGTATACAAAGAAAGTAAGCAGGGAGTAAACTCATTTCCCGAACGATTTTTAAAATTATTTTTTCACCACTAAAACCCATGAGACTTGTAGTTTTCAAAAATATTTTCATTTTTGATGAGACGCCGAATGAAAGCAGTTTAATCGCCGGCAACCGAAAACCCGCGATTTCCCGTAAATCCCGTATAGTCGAATGTATACAAAGAAAGTAAGCAGGGAGTAAACTCATTTCCCGAACGATTTTTAAAATTATTTTTTCACCACTAAAACCCATGAGACTTGTAGTTTTCAAAAATATTTTCATTTTTGATGAGACGCCGAATGAAAGCAGTTTAATCGCCGGCAACCGAAAACCCGCGATTTCCCGTAAATCCCGTATAGTCGAATGTATACAAAGAAAGTAAGCAGGGAGTAAACTCATTTCCCGAACGATTTTTAAAATTATTTTTTCACCACTAAAACCCATGAGACTTGTAGTTTTCAAAAATATTTTCATTTTTGATGAGACGCCGAATGAAAGCAGTTTAATCGCCGGCAACCGAAAACCCGCGATTTCCCGTAAATCCCGATCGGCCGTATAGTCGAATGTATACAAAGAAAGTACAGGGAGTAAACTCATTTCCCGAACGATTTTTAAAATTATTTTTTCACCACTAAAACCCATGAGACTTGTAGTTTTCAAAAATATTTTCATTTTTGATGAGACGCCGAATGAAAGCAGTTTAATCGCCGGCAACCGAAAACCCGCGATTTCCCGTAAATCCCGTATAGTCGAATGTATACAAAGAAAGTAAGCAGGGAGTAAACTCATTTCCCGAACGATTTTTAAAATTATTTTTTCACCACTAAAACCCATGAGACTTGTAGTTTTCAAAAATATTTTCATTTTTGATGAGACGCCGAATGAAAGCAGTTTAATCGCCGGCAACCGAAAACCCGCGATTTCCCGTAAATCCCGTATAGTCGAATGTATACAAAGAAAGTAAGCAGGGAGTAAACTCATTTCCCGAACGATTTTTAAAATTATTTTTTCACCACTAAAACCCATGAGACTTGTAGTTTTCAAAAATATTTTCATTTTTGATGAGACGCCGAATGAAAGCAGTTTAATCGCCGGCAACCGAAAACCCGCGATTTCCCGTAAATCCCGTATAGTCGAATGTATACAAAGAAAGTAAGCAGGGAGTAAACTCATTTCCCGAACGATTTTTAAAATTATTTTTTCACCACTAAAACCCATGAGACTTGTAGTTTTCAAAAATATTTTCATTTTTGATGAGACGCCGAATGAAAGCAGTTTAATCGCCGGCAACCGAAAACCCGCGATTTCCCGTAAATCCGGCTCGGCCTATAGTCGAATGTATACAAAGAAAGTAAGCAGGGAGTAAACTCATTTCCCGAACGATTTTTAAAATTATTTTTTCACCACTAAAACCCATGAGACTTGTAGTTTTCAAAAATATTTTCATTTTTGATGAGACGCCGAATGAAAGCAGTTTAATCGCCGGCAACCGAAAACCCGCGATTTCCCGTAAATCCCGTATAGTCGAATGTATACAAAGAAAGTAAGCAGGGAGTAAACTCATTTCCCGAACGATTTTTAAAATTATTTTTTCACCACTAAAACCCATGAGACTTGTAGTTTTCAAAAATATTTTCATTTTTGATGAGACGCCGAATGAAAGCAGTTTAATCGCCGGCAACCGAAAACCCGCGATTTCCCGTAAATCCCTCGGCCCGTATAGTCGAATGTATACAAAGAAAGTACAGGGAGTAAACTCATTTCCCGAACGATTTTTAAAATTATTTTTTCACCACTAAAACCCATGAGACTTGTAGTTTTCAAAAATATTTTCATTTTTGATGAGACGCCGAATGAAAGCAGTTTAATCGCCGGCAACCGAAAACCCGCGATTTCCCGTAAATCCCGTATAGTCGAATGTATACAAAGAAAGTAAGCAGGGAGTAAACTCATTTCCCGAACGATTTTTAAAATTATTTTTTCACCACTAAAACCCATGAGACTTGTAGTTTTCAAAAATATTTTCATTTTTGATGAGACGCCGAATGAAAGCAGTTTAATCGCCGGCAACCGAAAACCCGCGATTTCCCGTAAATCCCGTATAGTCGAATGTATACAAAGAAAGTACAGGGAGTAAACTCATTTCCCGAACGATTTTTAAAATTATTTTTTCACCACTAAAACCCATGAGACTTGTAGTTTTCAAAAATATTTTCATTTTTGATGAGACGCCGAATGAAAGCAGTTTAATCGCCGGCAACCGAAAACCCGCGATTTCCCGTAAATCCCGTATAGTCGAATGTATACAAAGAAAGTAAGCAGGGAGTAAACTCATTTCCCGAACGATTTTTAAAATTATTTTTTCACCACTAAAACCCATGAGACTTGTAGTTTTCAAAAATATTTTCATTTTTGATGAGACGCCGAATGAAAGCAGTTTAATCGCCGGCAACCGAAAACCCGCGATTTCCCGTAAATCCCGGCTCGGCCCGTATAGTCGAATGTATACAAAGAAAGTACAGGGAGTAAACTCATTTCCCGAACGATTTTTAAAATTATTTTTTCACCACTAAAACCCATGAGACTTGTAGTTTTCAAAAATATTTTCATTTTTGATGAGACGCCGAATGAAAGCAGTTTAATCGCCGGCAACCGAAAACCCGCGATTTCCCGTAAATCCCGTATAGTCGAATGTATACAAAGAAAGTAAGCAGGGAGTAAACTCATTTCCCGAACGATTTTTAAAATTATTTTTTCACCACTAAAACCCATGAGACTTGTAGTTTTCAAAAATATTTTCATTTTTGATGAGACGCCGAATGAAAGCAGTTTAATCGCCGGCAACCGAAAACCCGCGATTTCCCGTAAATCCGGCTCGGCCCGTATAGTCGAATGTATACAAAGAAAGTACAGGGAGTAAACTCATTTCCCGAACGATTTTTAAAATTATTTTTTCACCACTAAAACCCATGAGACTTGTAGTTTTCAAAAATATTTTCATTTTTGATGAGACGCCGAATGAAAGCAGTTTAATCGCCGGCAACCGAAAACCCGCGATTTCCCGTAAATCCCGTATAGTCGAATGTATACAAAGAAAGTAAGCAGGGAGTAAACTCATTTCCCGAACGATTTTTAAAATTATTTTTTCACCACTAAAACCCATGAGACTTGTAGTTTTCAAAAATATTTTCATTTTTGATGAGACGCCGAATGAAAGCAGTTTAATCGCCGGCAACCGAAAACCCGCGATTTCCCGTAAATCCCGGCTCGGCCGTATAGTCGAATGTATACAAAGAAAGTACAGGGAGTAAACTCATTTCCCGAACGATTTTTAAAATTATTTTTTCACCACTAAAACCCATGAGACTTGTAGTTTTCAAAAATATTTTCATTTTTGATGAGACGCCGAATGAAAGCAGTTTAATCGCCGGCAACCGAAAACCCGCGATTTCCCGTAAATCCCGCTCGCCCGTATAGTCGAATGTATACAAAGAAAGTAAGCAGGGAGTAAACTCATTTCCCGAACGATTTTTAAAATTATTTTTTCACCACTAAAACCCATGAGACTTGTAGTTTTCAAAAATATTTTCATTTTTGATGAGACGCCGAATGAAAGCAGTTTAATCGCCGGCAACCGAAAACCCGCGATTTCCCGTAAATCCGGTCGGCCTATAGTCGAATGTATACAAAGAAAGTAAGCAGGGAGTAAACTCATTTCCCGAACGATTTTTAAAATTATTTTTTCACCACTAAAACCCATGAGACTTGTAGTTTTCAAAAATATTTTCATTTTTGATGAGACGCCGAATGAAAGCAGTTTAATCGCCGGCAACCGAAAACCCGCGATTTCCCGTAAATCCCGTATAGTCGAATGTATACAAAGAAAGTAAGCAGGGAGTAAACTCATTTCCCGAACGATTTTTAAAATTATTTTTTCACCACTAAAACCCATGAGACTTGTAGTTTTCAAAAATATTTTCATTTTTGATGAGACGCCGAATGAAAGCAGTTTAATCGCCGGCAACCGAAAACCCGCGATTTCCCGTAAATCCCGTATAGTCGAATGTATACAAAGAAAGTAAGCAGGGAGTAAACTCATTTCCCGAACGATTTTTAAAATTATTTTTTCACCACTAAAACCCATGAGACTTGTAGTTTTCAAAATATTTTCATTTTTGATGAGACGCCGAATGAAAGCAGTTTAATCGCCGGCAACCGAAAACCCGCGATTTCCCGTAAATCCCGTATAGTCGAATGTATACAAAGAAAGTAAGCAGGGAGTAAACTCATTTCCCGAACGATTTTTAAAATTATTTTTTCACCACTAAAACCCATGAGACTTGTAGTTTTCAAAAATATTTTCATTTTTGATGAGACGCCGAATGAAAGCAGTTTAATCGCCGGCAACCGAAAACCCGCGATTTCCCGTAAATCCCGTCGGCCCGTATAGTCGAATGTATACAAAGAAAGTACAGGGAGTAAACTCATTTCCCGAACGATTTTTAAAATTATTTTTTCACCACTAAAACCCATGAGACTTGTAGTTTTCAAAAATATTTTCATTTTTGATGAGACGCCGAATGAAAGCAGTTTAATCGCCGGCAACCGAAAACCCGCGATTTCCCGTAAATCCCGTCGGCCCGTATAGTCGAATGTATACAAAGAAAGTAAGCAGGGAGTAAACTCATTTCCCGAACGATTTTTAAAATTATTTTTTCACCACTAAAACCCATGAGACTTGTAGTTTTCAAAAATATTTTCATTTTTGATGAGACGCCGAATGAAAGCAGTTTAATCGCCGGCAACCGAAAACCCGCGATTTCCCGTAAATCCCGTATAGTCGAATGTATACAAAGAAAGTAAGCAGGGAGTAAACTCATTTCCCGAACGATTTTTAAAATTATTTTTTCACCACTAAAACCCATGAGACTTGTAGTTTTCAAAAATATTTTCATTTTTGATGAGACGCCGAATGAAAGCAGTTTAATCGCCGGCAACCGAAAACCCGCGATTTCCCGTAAATCCCGTCGGCCGTATAGTCGAATGTATACAAAGAAAGTACAGGGAGTAAACTCATTTCCCGAACGATTTTTAAAATTATTTTTTCACCACTAAAACCCATGAGACTTGTAGTTTTCAAAAATATTTTCATTTTTGATGAGACGCCGAATGAAAGCAGTTTAATCGCCGGCAACCGAAAACCCGCGATTTCCCGTAAATCCTCGGCCGTATAGTCGAATGTATACAAAGAAAGTACAGGGAGTAAACTCATTTCCCGAACGATTTTTAAAATTATTTTTTCACCACTAAAACCCATGAGACTTGTAGTTTTCAAAAAATTTTCATTTTTGATGAGACGCCGAATGAAAGCAGTTTAATCGCCGGCAACCGAAAACCCGCGATTTCCCGTAAATCCCGTATAGTCGAATGTATACAAAGAAAGTAAGCAGGGAGTAAACTCATTTCCCGAACGATTTTTAAAATTATTTTTTCACCACTAAAACCCATGAGACTTGTAGTTTTCAAAAATATTTTCATTTTTGATGAGACGCCGAATGAAAGCAGTTTAATCGCCGGCAACCGAAAACCCGCGATTTCCCGTAAATCCCGTATAGTCGAATGTATACAAAGAAAGTACAGGGAGTAAACTCATTTCCCGAACGATTTTTAAAATTATTTTTTCACCACTAAAACCCATGAGACTTGTAGTTTTCAAAAATATTTTCATTTTTGATGAGACGCCGAATGAAAGCAGTTTAATCGCCGGCAACCGAAAACCCGCGATTTCCCGTAAATCCGTATAGTCGAATGTATACAAAGAAAGTAAGCAGGGAGTAAACTCATTTCCCGAACGATTTTTAAAATTATTTTTTCACCACTAAAACCCATGAGACTTGTAGTTTTCAAAAATATTTTCATTTTTGATGAGACGCCGAATGAAAGCAGTTTAATCGCCGGCAACCGAAAACCCGCGATTTCCCGTAAATCCCGGCTCGGCCGTATAGTCGAATGTATACAAAGAAAGTACAGGGAGTAAACTCATTTCCCGAACGATTTTTAAAATTATTTTTTCACCACTAAAACCCATGAGACTTGTAGTTTTCAAAAATATTTTCATTTTTGATGAGACGCCGAATGAAAGCAGTTTAATCGCCGGCAACCGAAAACCCGCGATTTCCCGTAAATCCCGTCGGCCCGTATAGTCGAATGTATACAAAGAAAGTACAGGGAGTAAACTCATTTCCCGAACGATTTTTAAAATTATTTTTTCACCACTAAAACCCATGAGACTTGTAGTTTTCAAAATATTTTCATTTTTGATGAGACGCCGAATGAAAGCAGTTTAATCGCCGGCAACCGAAAACCCGCGATTTCCCGTAAATCCCGTATAGTCGAATGTATACAAAGAAAGTAAGCAGGGAGTAAACTCATTTCCCGAACGATTTTTAAAATTATTTTTTCACCACTAAAACCCATGAGACTTGTAGTTTTCAAAAATATTTTCATTTTTGATGAGACGCCGAATGAAAGCAGTTTAATCGCCGGCAACCGAAAACCCGCGATTTCCCGTAAATCCTCGGCCGTATAGTCGAATGTATACAAAGAAAGTACAGGGAGTAAACTCATTTCCCGAACGATTTTTAAAATTATTTTTTCACCACTAAAACCCATGAGACTTGTAGTTTTCAAAAATATTTTCATTTTTGATGAGACGCCGAATGAAAGCAGTTTAATCGCCGGCAACCGAAAACCCGCGATTTCCCGTAAATCCGCTCGGCCCGTATAGTCGAATGTATACAAAGAAAGTAAGCAGGGAGTAAACTCATTTCCCGAACGATTTTTAAAATTATTTTTTCACCACTAAAACCCATGAGACTTGTAGTTTTCAAAAAATTTTCATTTTTGATGAGACGCCGAATGAAAGCAGTTTAATCGCCGGCAACCGAAAACCCGCGATTTCCCGTAAATCCCGTATAGTCGAATGTATACAAAGAAAGTAAGCAGGGAGTAAACTCATTTCCCGAACGATTTTTAAAATTATTTTTTCACCACTAAAACCCATGAGACTTGTAGTTTTCAAAAAATTTTCATTTTTGATGAGACGCCGAATGAAAGCAGTTTAATCGCCGGCAACCGAAAACCCGCGATTTCCCGTAAATCCGGCTCGGCCCGTATAGTCGAATGTATACAAAGAAAGTACAGGGAGTAAACTCATTTCCCGAACGATTTTTAAAATTATTTTTTCACCACTAAAACCCATGAGACTTGTAGTTTTCAAAAATATTTTCATTTTTGATGAGACGCCGAATGAAAGCAGTTTAATCGCCGGCAACCGAAAACCCGCGATTTCCCGTAAATCCCGTCGGCCCGTATAGTCGAATGTATACAAAGAAAGTAAGCAGGGAGTAAACTCATTTCCCGAACGATTTTTAAAATTATTTTTTCACCACTAAAACCCATGAGACTTGTAGTTTTCAAAAAATTTTCATTTTTGATGAGACGCCGAATGAAAGCAGTTTAATCGCCGGCAACCGAAAACCCGCGATTTCCCGTAAATCCCGGTCGGCCCGTATAGTCGAATGTATACAAAGAAAGTAAGCAGGGAGTAAACTCATTTCCCGAACGATTTTTAAAATTATTTTTTCACCACTAAAACCCATGAGACTTGTAGTTTTCAAAAATATTTTCATTTTTGATGAGACGCCGAATGAAAGCAGTTTAATCGCCGGCAACCGAAAACCCGCGATTTCCCGTAAATCCCGTATAGTCGAATGTATACAAAGAAAGTAAGCAGGGAGTAAACTCATTTCCCGAACGATTTTTAAAATTATTTTTTCACCACTAAAACCCATGAGACTTGTAGTTTTCAAAAATATTTTCATTTTTGATGAGACGCCGAATGAAAGCAGTTTAATCGCCGGCAACCGAAAACCCGCGATTTCCCGTAAATCCCGTATAGTCGAATGTATACAAAGAAAGTACAGGGAGTAAACTCATTTCCCGAACGATTTTTAAAATTATTTTTTCACCACTAAAACCCATGAGACTTGTAGTTTTCAAAAATATTTTCATTTTTGATGAGACGCCGAATGAAAGCAGTTTAATCGCCGGCAACCGAAAACCCGCGATTTCCCGTAAATCCCGTATAGTCGAATGTATACAAAGAAAGTAAGCAGGGAGTAAACTCATTTCCCGAACGATTTTTAAAATTATTTTTTCACCACTAAAACCCATGAGACTTGTAGTTTTCAAAAATATTTTCATTTTTGATGAGACGCCGAATGAAAGCAGTTTAATCGCCGGCAACCGAAAACCCGCGATTTCCCGTAAATCCGGCTCGGCCCGTATAGTCGAATGTATACAAAGAAAGTACAGGGAGTAAACTCATTTCCCGAACGATTTTTAAAATTATTTTTTCACCACTAAAACCCATGAGACTTGTAGTTTTCAAAAATATTTTCATTTTTGATGAGACGCCGAATGAAAGCAGTTTAATCGCCGGCAACCGAAAACCCGCGATTTCCCGTAAATCCCGTATATAGTCGAATGTATACAAAGAAAGTAAGCAGGGAGTAAACTCATTTCCCGAACGATTTTTAAAATTATTTTTTCACCACTAAAACCCATGAGACTTGTAGTTTTCAAAAATATTTTCATTTTTGATGAGACGCCGAATGAAAGCAGTTTAATCGCCGGCAACCGAAAACCCGCGATTTCCCGTAAATCCCGTCGGCCCGTATAGTCGAATGTATACAAAGAAAGTAAGCAGGGAGTAAACTCATTTCCCGAACGATTTTTAAAATTATTTTTTCACCACTAAAACCCATGAGACTTGTAGTTTTCAAAAATATTTTCATTTTTGATGAGACGCCGAATGAAAGCAGTTTAATCGCCGGCAACCGAAAACCCGCGATTTCCCGTAAATCCCGTATAGTCGAATGTATACAAAGAAAGTAAGCAGGGAGTAAACTCATTTCCCGAACGATTTTTAAAATTATTTTTTCACCACTAAAACCCATGAGACTTGTAGTTTTCAAAAATATTTTCATTTTTGATGAGACGCCGAATGAAAGCAGTTTAATCGCCGGCAACCGAAAACCCGCGATTTCCCGTAAATCCCTCGGCCCGTATAGTCGAATGTATACAAAGAAAGTAAGCAGGGAGTAAACTCATTTCCCGAACGATTTTTAAAATTATTTTTTCACCACTAAAACCCATGAGACTTGTAGTTTTCAAAAATATTTTCATTTTTGATGAGACGCCGAATGAAAGCAGTTTAATCGCCGGCAACCGAAAACCCGCGATTTCCCGTAAATCCCGCTCGGCCCGTATAGTCGAATGTATACAAAGAAAGTACAGGGAGTAAACTCATTTCCCGAACGATTTTTAAAATTATTTTTTCACCACTAAAACCCATGAGACTTGTAGTTTTCAAAAATATTTTCATTTTTGATGAGACGCCGAATGAAAGCAGTTTAATCGCCGGCAACCGAAAACCCGCGATTTCCCGTAAATCCGGTCGGCCCGTATAGTCGAATGTATACAAAGAAAGTAAGCAGGGAGTAAACTCATTTCCCGAACGATTTTTAAAATTATTTTTTCACCACTAAAACCCATGAGACTTGTAGTTTTCAAAAATATTTTCATTTTTGATGAGACGCCGAATGAAAGCAGTTTAATCGCCGGCAACCGAAAACCCGCGATTTCCCGTAAATCCCGTATAGTCGAATGTATACAAAGAAAGTAAGCAGGGAGTAAACTCATTTCCCGAACGATTTTTAAAATTATTTTTTCACCACTAAAACCCATGAGACTTGTAGTTTTCAAAAATATTTTCATTTTTGATGAGACGCCGAATGAAAGCAGTTTAATCGCCGGCAACCGAAAACCCGCGATTTCCCGTAAATCCCGTATAGTCGAATGTATACAAAGAAAGTACAGGGAGTAAACTCATTTCCCGAACGATTTTTAAAATTATTTTTTCACCACTAAAACCCATGAGACTTGTAGTTTTCAAAAATATTTTCATTTTTGATGAGACGCCGAATGAAAGCAGTTTAATCGCCGGCAACCGAAAACCCGCGATTTCCCGTAAATCCCGTATAGTCGAATGTATACAAAGAAAGTAAGCAGGGAGTAAACTCATTTCCCGAACGATTTTTAAAATTATTTTTTCACCACTAAAACCCATGAGACTTGTAGTTTTCAAAAATATTTTCATTTTTGATGAGACGCCGAATGAAAGCAGTTTAATCGCCGGCAACCGAAAACCCGCGATTTCCCGTAAATCCCGTCGGCCCGTATAGTCGAATGTATACAAAGAAAGTAAGCAGGGAGTAAACTCATTTCCCGAACGATTTTTAAAATTATTTTTTCACCACTAAAACCCATGAGACTTGTAGTTTTCAAAAATATTTTCATTTTTGATGAGACGCCGAATGAAAGCAGTTTAATCGCCGGCAACCGAAAACCCGCGATTTCCCGTAAATCCCGTCGGCCCGTATAGTCGAATGTATACAAAGAAAGTACAGGGAGTAAACTCATTTCCCGAACGATTTTTAAAATTATTTTTTCACCACTAAAACCCATGAGACTTGTAGTTTTCAAAAATATTTTCATTTTTGATGAGACGCCGAATGAAAGCAGTTTAATCGCCGGCAACCGAAAACCCGCGATTTCCCGTAAATCCCGTATAGTCGAATGTATACAAAGAAAGTAAGCAGGGAGTAAACTCATTTCCCGAACGATTTTTAAAATTATTTTTTCACCACTAAAACCCATGAGACTTGTAGTTTTCAAAAATATTTTCATTTTTGATGAGACGCCGAATGAAAGCAGTTTAATCGCCGGCAACCGAAAACCCGCGATTTCCCGTAAATCCCGTCGGCCGTAAGTGAATGTATACAAAGAAAGTAAGCAGGGAGTAAACTCATTTCCCGAACGATTTTTAAAATTATTTTTTCACCACTAAAACCCATGAGACTTGTAGTTTTCAAAAATATTTTCATTTTTGATGAGACGCCGAATGAAAGCAGTTTAATCGCCGGCAACCGAAAACCCGCGATTTCCCGTAAATCCCTCGGCCCGTATAGTCGAATGTATACAAAGAAAGTACAGGGAGTAAACTCATTTCCCGAACGATTTTTAAAATTATTTTTTCACCACTAAAACCCATGAGACTTGTAGTTTTCAAAAATATTTTCATTTTTGATGAGACGCCGAATGAAAGCAGTTTAATCGCCGGCAACCGAAAACCCGCGATTTCCCGTAAATCCCGTCGGCCGTATAGTCGAATGTATACAAAGAAAGTAAGCAGGGAGTAAACTCATTTCCCGAACGATTTTTAAAATTATTTTTTCACCACTAAAACCCATGAGACTTGTAGTTTTCAAAAATATTTTCATTTTTGATGAGACGCCGAATGAAAGCAGTTTAATCGCCGGCAACCGAAAACCCGCGATTTCCCGTAAATCCCGATCGGCCCGTATAGTCGAATGTATACAAAGAAAGTACAGGGAGTAAACTCATTTCCCGAACGATTTTTAAAATTATTTTTTCACCACTAAAACCCATGAGACTTGTAGTTTTCAAAAATATTTTCATTTTTGATGAGACGCCGAATGAAAGCAGTTTAATCGCCGGCAACCGAAAACCCGCGATTTCCCGTAAATCCCGGTCGGCCCGTATAGTCGAATGTATACAAAGAAAGTAAGCAGGGAGTAAACTCATTTCCCGAACGATTTTTAAAATTTTTTTCACCACTAAAACCCATGAGACTTGTAGTTTTCAAAAATATTTTCATTTTTGATGAGACGCCGAATGAAAGCAGTTTAATCGCCGGCAACCGAAAACCCGCGATTTCCCGTAAATCCCGTATAGTCGAATGTATACAAAGAAAGTAAGCAGGGAGTAAACTCATTTCCCGAACGATTTTTAAAATTATTTTTTCACCACTAAAACCCATGAGACTTGTAGTTTTCAAAAATATTTTCATTTTTGATGAGACGCCGAATGAAAGCAGTTTAATCGCCGGCAACCGAAAACCCGCGATTTCCCGTAAATCCGCTCGTATAGTCGAATGTATACAAAGAAAGTACAGGGAGTAAACTCATTTCCCGAACGATTTTTAAAATTATTTTTTCACCACTAAAACCCATGAGACTTGTAGTTTTCAAAAATATTTTCATTTTTGATGAGACGCCGAATGAAAGCAGTTTAATCGCCGGCAACCGAAAACCCGCGATTTCCCGTAAATCCCGTCGGCCCGTATAGTCGAATGTATACAAAGAAAGTAAGCAGGGAGTAAACTCATTTCCCGAACGATTTTTAAAATTATTTTTTCACCACTAAAACCCATGAGACTTGTAGTTTTCAAAAATATTTTCATTTTTGATGAGACGCCGAATGAAAGCAGTTTAATCGCCGGCAACCGAAAACCCGCGATTTCCCGTAAATCCCGGCTCGGCCCGTATAGTCGAATGTATACAAAGAAAGTAAGCAGGGAGTAAACTCATTTCCCGAACGATTTTTAAAATTATTTTTTCACCACTAAAACCCATGAGACTTGTAGTTTTCAAAAATATTTTCATTTTTGATGAGACGCCGAATGAAAGCAGTTTAATCGCCGGCAACCGAAAACCCGCGATTTCCCGTAAATCCCGTCGGCCCGTATAGTCGAATGTATACAAAGAAAGTAAGCAGGGAGTAAACTCATTTCCCGAACGATTTTTAAAATTATTTTTTCACCACTAAAACCCATGAGACTTGTAGTTTTCAAAAATATTTTCATTTTTGATGAGACGCCGAATGAAAGCAGTTTAATCGCCGGCAACCGAAAACCCGCGATTTCCCGTAAATCCCGTCGGCCGTATAGTCGAATGTATACAAAGAAAGTACAGGGAGTAAACTCATTTCCCGAACGATTTTTAAAATTATTTTTTCACCACTAAAACCCATGAGACTTGTAGTTTTCAAAAATATTTTCATTTTTGATGAGACGCCGAATGAAAGCAGTTTAATCGCCGGCAACCGAAAACCCGCGATTTCCCGTAAATCCCGTCGGCCCGTATAGTCGAATGTATACAAAGAAAGTAAGCAGGGAGTAAACTCATTTCCCGAACGATTTTTAAAATTATTTTTTCACCACTAAAACCCATGAGACTTGTAGTTTTCAAAAATATTTTCATTTTTGATGAGACGCCGAATGAAAGCAGTTTAATCGCCGGCAACCGAAAACCCGCGATTTCCCGTAAATCCATCGGCCGTATAGTCGAATGTATACAAAGAAAGTAAGCAGGGAGTAAACTCATTTCCCGAACGATTTTTAAAATTATTTTTTCACCACTAAAACCCATGAGACTTGTAGTTTTCAAAAATATTTTCATTTTTGATGAGACGCCGAATGAAAGCAGTTTAATCGCCGGCAACCGAAAACCCGCGATTTCCCGTAAATCCCGTATAGTCGAATGTATACAAAGAAAGTAAGCAGGGAGTAAACTCATTTCCCGA
>JASGCC010000927.1:0-48963 GCA_030067915.1 Hydractinia echinata | reverse complement strand
TTCAACCGTATTTCCACTTTATATATTAAATACAGACGAAATTGTGAAAATGTCTAAAGTTATACATCTCTAGAGAGGCCAAAATACCATAATAACCTCGAATGTCAAAAGCCTGGTAGCTTTTGGATGGTGATTAGTAGAGATAATACTCACGTACAGAGAATTGGCATAACGAGATTATCCGAAGAATTCGCGCTCAGCTCTGCAATGTCAAAAAAAAGGAAAGAGTGTGATACTCATATCAGAGAGATATATTAACCTATTGCAAAAACGCAACGGAACTGGGCATCCGTCACACACTTATATACAGAGTGCGTAGAAAAAGTACATCTCTGAGCGAAGAGGTTGCCGCGATATGGAGATCAGATTGAGAGTTAAACTCAGCACACACAACTTTAACAGGAAGAGCAGTCATACTTTTCTAAAAAAAAAGCGTAACGATACGATCCACAAAATCAGTCGTGCCTCTGTAGATAAACAGAAAACGATTGCGAGACCGCTTTTGTATTAAATAGAAGCAACAAGAAATGTGTCGCATGCGGCTGTCGATATTACCCACTCCATACATGTCCCTAGGATGCATCTTTGGCGCTATTTATTATGTAATACTGCCGATTGTGTCTCCTCATCATAAAATATACAAGCAAAAAACCGCTGGGTCGAGGGTGACTGTCTGATTGTTATCTCATGAGAATATCCCATTGGGACCGCCAGTTGGGACCCTAAAAAACTAATTGATACATCCACTGTTGTGCTAAATGTTGAGTGAGATCTTGACACTATGTATCTCACATCAAATCAACTACAGTGCATGTAAAGAAAGCAACAAAGAATGCCAACTGTTTCAAACATATGCACAAATTGCGTTCGCGATATGATTAACAATAAACAACACACAAGGACGGGTACAAAACTGCCAAGAGAGTTAAAATCTCTCCAGCTTATGTTCGCGCTAAAGTGTTAAGTCTATATTCCCAGCGAGTTTCTTACTATTCTTTCGAGCCTATAACCTTTCTCAAGCCTATGTCTAAGGTATCAGGAATAGAACACACAACAATAGTAGTAAAGCATAGAATGGCTATATTCGAGTTATCGAGATTTCGCTATATGAAATAATCATATATTGTACCGTCTCTTGATATCTTCGTTTGCTATATATTTGTAATTGACTCTGAAGCTCAAGGACATCGAAATTTCGGGCCTGATATTGATAATTACAACAAAATCACTGTACAAATAATTAAGGTACGTCGACCGAAAATTGTCACGCCGTGGTCCTAGCGAAAGGCTTCACCCTTTTACTAGCGGGTTGGCTTGTTACTAAGATCACAATACATGTAACCCTGGAGCACTAACTCTGCGCGGGCATGCTCTTTGCTCTCATAAGAGGCGGAGGGGCACTGATCCAATCACAGTACTTTTGACAGGAGAAAACGTGGGTATTGCTCACACAGCCTTGCACAGAATAAATTGATAACTATTTAATTTAAATATATATTTTGATATCTTGGAGTGCTTTTCTTCCTCTCAGTTCTACTGATACTAATGTAGTACTTACTTGCAAACTGGTCATTTAATTGGCGCCATTTCCAATTCTTTAGACAGTGTTCATGCTCGAGGCTCGTTACTTCTTAAAGGTCATTCTTAGCGTGCTGGTAACTCTTAAGTCGCGCGAAATATAATAATTATATATTTAATGACAGTAAAGTTAAATAGAGACGAAGAGCGCGAGCGATTTTGATTGGAGAGGGCGTGATATATAAAAGAAATATATAACTAAGCTATACACAGTAACATTTTAATGATATATCTAATGTTATAAGTTTAATTTAAACGAAAAGCATAACATTCGTGAGTAAATCGATTAAAGATACTCGATTTCACCGACTATACTTCGATTGTAGAAAATCTCAGCTTCCTCGCACCTCTAAGTAAATCTACCTTTATTTGAGGGGTTTAAAAATATATATGTAATTAAAATGCGCTAATAGCGGGACTAGCTGTTAATTCTATTAAAGTACATAGTATGACACTGATCAAACTAATATTTCCGAGTACCGCCATAGCGTGTAAGTATAGTATATATATATATATATAATATATAATCATTTAATATTTTAATTGACAATATGTTGAATTAAACCAAAGTTGTATATATTAAACCCCTGGTATGTGAATAAAAATATCAGAGCTTTTGTTTAAACTGAAAATGCGCGAAATATAAACCACTTATGTTTAAACTTCACTTTAGACTACTTCATATTTCATTCACGTTCACGCCTCCGAGTATAGGTTTAAAAATGAGGAACAAGAGCGATTAATCGTAGGCTTAATGCTAGCTAAAAAAAAATAACACCTAAATAACAACCATCACAATTTTTAAAATAATCGTTATCATCGAATTATAGACAGAAAATAAAGATATTAAATATCTGCTGCATACGCCGCATAAGAATAACGTATGCTAACAAGATATGCCTATATAAGAGCAAATAATTTGAAGAAAAACGATTATGATTAATGAAGAAAATGAAAATTCATTGTTGGCAAATATCACTTATTTCCTAAGCTAGTACCCCGCTGTATGAAACGTTCCCTTAACAGTTACAGTGTATGCGTTGTGGATGATGAAGGGTACTAGGTTGAAATTTCTCATCCTCCACCCTTGTTTTCCAAATAGCACCAAGAGCATATATAATCTTTATATTCACATGATAATCACACGGAAAGGTAGGCCTGAAATTGTCAATTACCATATTGTATCTAATACAGAGATAGAATGGGTAATAGACTCATGTATACGATATAGTCTATAGAAATTAATGCGATTAAAATTTTCTTAACTGTAATCATACATAGCAAATGACTATCAACATTAATAGGGTTCTCCCTGTAACAATTATATATCCAAACGATAATTAATACAAAACTAATTTTAATAGTCATTAGTGGTCTAGACAAGAAAACGAATTTCACTTATATCGGATAGTATAACCAGATAAAAAAAATATAACGACAAAAGAATGCTTACAAAATTAAAAATAAAAAACAATATAAAGAAGTGCAAGTTGTAATACAATCAAAACCACTGCGTAGGTTATTTCTATGAATAAAACTAAAAGATGGTTTCGAAGGGTCACGTATATAAAGAGTAAGGTATATGTCTTTCTTACGATATCTCTGTCGCGTACGTTATTTTCCGGTTCCAAATGCGTGGCGTGCCGCATAATTTACGTAACTCGCGTTGCGCGAGTCAAATGATTAGTCGCTCGGCGATCGAGGTGGAGCATAGAGATCTACCGGATATCGCATCTCAAATACTGCTCTGAAAGTAACGACTCTTTCCTTTTCCAACAAATAACGGAACAAATTTCACCCTTCGTACATATTTTCCAACATTATTAACATGAAACACATACAATAGCCTCTTGCTTTTTTTTAAACTAAACATCCACCTAAAGAATTATTCAGAAATTGAGAGGTAAAAGCTGTCCGAAATCTCGATGCGCATCACACTTCAAGTTCGCCGAATTCGTTAATCGTTTCGTCGCGTCCTAAGCTTTTAATCCCTCTTTCTACGTATAAAATCATGTTCCATCAGGGAATCGAATTGGCTTAGATACATAGGTGCATTGTAACAAGGGACACCTTTTCTTCTATCGTTTCGATACACGTTGGCGATTAGAAATTCTGTCTCTAATTTGCTGCACACGTGTCTTTTACAAATACCTCCAGGATATTTATTCCTCGACTCTACAGTTGAAAAATGCCAACATCCTCTTGTCTCAATCCTACCTCCGCATCCCAGCACGCTAGTTGTTGCTCTTTTATAACGAGAACGGAAGCGAGACAAGTTCGGGTCAAACATTTTATACCCAAAAGACATACGAGAGAACTAATTGTATCAGGGCCTATGAGTGATGCTTTAAATGCATTGCATACAAACATACAAACACGTATAATACACAATTAGTATTTTCCTTGCTGCCAAATGATTGTTAATAACACGATTGTCATAGCCAATACAACATAATAAATTCGACAAAGATTAACGATTTAATGAAATTATACGGCCACTGGTTCAATGAATATTTTATAAAAAGGTCATATTAATTAACTGTTTGTCTGGCGAGCGATGCATAGGTTGTTATTCAAACAAAATCATTTAATTAAAACCGGTACGTATAATTTTGAGGACAGAGAATGGGAAAACATTATAAGCAGGGAATATAAAGTAGTTTTAAACAGGAAGACTTTTTCGTATAGATAAAGATATGTTAGTAATTTGACAAAGAATGGGTCCATGTTATATCCCTGGCCGATTTTACCTGTCTCCTGGCGGCTTTTTAATAGTTTCTTGCATATCCAGCAGCCCTCACCAAACGCAGTGATAAGTTACAAACCTTTTTTCAAGAGATTTCGTCGACAAGAATAATTCGTAGCATTCGCTTATTCACGATTGAGTTGCTCGCCATGTTCTGGTCTGGTTTAAAGCTACAGGCCGAAGTATCAAATTATCTAAGGTTCTGTCACGTCACGCACCGGGTTTAGATCAACGTTAGAAGCGATCTTGCGACTTAATTAAAAGGACACGTTGGAAATTCGAAATAAACCAGTTTTTCGGTGGTTGAAGAAGACAAAAAATGAATGATAAAATTATAGAATTTTTGAAGAAATAAAGGTATGCGTTCATTGATTCCCCGCCAGAGTGGCGAATTCGTTAATAATAGAATATAGATATGAGTGAAGATGTCAGTTGAAGTAGTATACTTAGGAACCGAAGCTAGGACCGCTAGCTCTGTCATCATGTGGGCAGATGTTTGAGTAACAGCCGGTGAAAATAATAGCCTCAGACTTTGGATATGATATTTTCGAGGTGAACGTTTTTCGAATAAGCCTTTCCTCATTCTAGAATAATAATGTCAGCGTGCGAGGGCTCTAAGATACAGAAATATTGGTGCTCGTGTTCCATGAAGAACCGCACCGTTTTTTGGTGAAAGCGAAACAACTGGACCTCCTCACACCCCCCGTTGTTCCTTTACCCACTACAACCCACATTTTAAGAGCGTTAGCCTTTAATGTATTGCCCCTATGTATTATGAATACGTATTTTAACACTAAAGCCACTAAATCTCTGGATTTCCCTTACGCGACTCTCTGCGGATATAAGTAGACAGAGTAGCACGACATAAGCATACGGATATGAGTACGTATACCGAGAGATAAGAGAGATAGAGAGATAGAGAGATAGAGATGATAAGAGTAGCAATATATGCCGAGAGATAGAGAGATATAGAGAGATAAAAGAGCAGAATAGAGAGATAGAGAGATACGAAGATGAGAGATAGAGAATAGAGAGATAGAGAGATAGAGAGATAAGAGAGATAGAGAGAAGAGAGATAGAGAGAAATAGAGAATAGAGAGATAAGAGATAGAGAGATATATGATGAGAAAGATAGAGAGATAGAGAGAATAAGAGAGAGATAGAGAGATTAGAGAGAATGATGAGAGAATAGAGAAGAAGTGAGTAGGAGATAGAGAGATAGAAGACGAGAGAGATAGGCGACGAACGATTAGAAGAATAGAGACTATTACGATATCATAAAGGAGTAGATATGATAGAGACTAGCCGCGAGCTACCGGACGCCCCGAACTTATCAGGCGCTAAAGCCTTGAAATCCCGTTGTTTGACAATTTTTTTTCCTGAGGACGACGGCTAAAATGATTTTAATTAATAGAATCCATACTTTGCAGACAAAATTGTTTTATTAAAACCACATGAAACAATACTTTATTTTAAAAGTTTAGTAATGCTAGATCATGAAAGTTAGAGAGCCCTCGTGCAGTTGTAATTTATTTCTTAAATTTAAAAGATTGATTCTTTGAAAATAAGAGAAAGAATTTATGTAAGTTAAGTTAGTCTAATATTACGTACAATATATAATTCAAAAAATTTGAAATTTTAGGACAATTTTTAGAAATACGTTCAATAAGCATGTGAATGTTCCACCATATTACTGATACAGAGTGTGATAAGTTCGAGTACTTTTCAGATTATTTTGCTAATTAATAGGCGGAAATCTTTAAGCCACAGAGCTTACCACTTGGATCAGAGTAATGAAGATAGATACAAAAGCACTGATTTATAAAAGAGATTTGAGCGTGAAAAAAGAGGAACACCAGAGAGAGGTGAATGCTATAATTTACTAGTCCCCGAACGGCATTGAAGTATAGAATATGAGTAGTAGAATAAACCTATTATAAAACACAATAATATACATTCGCCTCTCATAAAAAGTCACCAAAATAAACAGTATTTTTACAATTAAACTGAGGGCAATAAATCGAATTATACAGTCTTTTGAAATTAAAGCACTGCATTTAATTAACAGTACAAAATTAAACTTAACCGTTGACACTTCTATAAAAAAACCAGCGTTAAATTTCATGACATCGATTAATTTGCAATAGAATATTGTAAACATGGTAAGAAACGTTTACGTTTTAACGAAAACCATAATTCTTTTTATTAACTAACGTACAGAAATTTTTCATGTGGTAAAATTTGACCGAAGATTTGAAGCACTTGTAAATATACCCTTTCAAGTCCGCGTGCTCCCACTGAGAAAGTTTATACAGCACCATCTCAAGTTGTTGTGAGACAAAATGACAGCTTTTTCCAAAATTAGACATTGTTTAATTATAATAATTATCTGTGTTCTAAGTATTTAAGTTGATTTCTGTCATCGAACAATAGTGAATTATTATGTGTTCTATAAGACGTTCAGAAGTTTCCATGTCTTCAAAAGTGACTCATTTGCCTTAATTGGGTAATATTTGTAAAACGTGAACATTCTCTGCAATCAACGAAATAAACATGAATCTCGATCAGATTACAAGACCGTTGAGAGTATTAAATGCTAGTAAGGGAGACACGTCCAGAATTCAAGTATGTTTGTATTATATCAACACAAGTAAACCAACTTCAGATGACCAAGAAAGGCATGTGGTTTACGAAGTGCTCAAAAAATGTTCTCATCTAACAACATAATTTATGTCATCGCGACACCAAATAGGGCTCAAACTGGAAGGTAGGATTTTCCATGGTCACTTGCCATAAGACAGCCGTGAACACTATCCATCAGAAAAGGCTTGTGGTTATGGCTGAACAAGAAGCGTTGGTGATGGAATTGCCATCGAAGATCCACTAACAACTAACGAACACATTTAAACAGAGAATAATATAAGGAAATAATATTTGACGTATAGTATATTATATAATTCAATAATTCGAAAGTTTTTGCAAATACGTTTTTTGTGAGTGCAAAATCACTAAATGCTTCTGTGGTAGACAACCTCGATCCCAGGGTATATTGCATCTTTTTAACACTGGGACGGCGATACATCGCCGTCCCTAAGTCAGAAAAGATACAAGATGCCCTGGGAACGAAGTTGTGTGGTAGAAATATAAAATTTAAATAAAATGAATAAATGATAAAAATTAAAAGTAGAAGAAAACTTTTCTAAAAAGTTAAGGAAAAGATGTTTACATGATTCAGCAAAAATAATCACAATAATTTCTATATATTATTACAATCAAATCATATTTTCATGTGTAACTTTGTAAAATGGTATATTATATACAATGACTGGGGTAGTCATTGTATATAATATGATGATGACTTTTTTTATACTACTAGTCGTCAACCCGTGGAAAAATCCGCGGGGTCGCCCGTCCTTTATATATCGCATTTTGTGTTTCCGTAACAGACAGACATACAGACAGACGACTATTATTATAGAGATGTAAAGTACACAAAAGTTTTCAAAAGTGAGCCTTTTTTAACTTCTGCTCAAATAAATCGACGTAAAAAAGAATTTGAAAAGAGTCTTTAACACGAATAAAAACCCATCATCCTCTTTAAATACAACTTCATTTGTTTTGCAATAATTTACATGTCATTTTTGAATGTTTACTTTATTTATTTAACTTGATTTTCCTCAACAAGTCAGTAGCTGCGATAACCACATGCGCGCCAGCTTTAATCTTTCGCTTCGCATTGAACTCCTTTAATTTCGTCTGCGTCTTCTCCATATGTTTGATGTTAGCACCCTTTCCCTAGAAGAAGATGGATAACACTTTAGACGTGTGGTTGCTAAGAATTTCCTGAGATTTGAGATAAAAATGTTTTTTTTGATTTGTCTCTAGGTTTCCAGTTCTTCATTTTTTTTGTAACAAACTCACTTTATTATTATTTTCGTTTGCCATTATGTTTTTTGCCACATGCTGTAAATACTCGATTGGCTTATTTGGCAGAAATAATTTTGAGGGCGGAAGCTTTTTGGGAGGGGAGGGGGGGAGGGGGGGAGGGGGGAGGGGGAGGCTTAATAAATTTGAAACGTAAGCCTTCATAAAAATTTCAATATCACAAAAAATAATGTATTGATAGTATTTGCTATGTTGTGAGAAATATTCAACGCAAAAATATCTAAAACTGGGAAACTTCTCCCTGACACGTCTAACTTTAAATTTGTTGGACTAAATGGTTGAAAACCAGTAGTTAGATTTTTCACAATGACCATCTCGTAAGAAGAATTAGAAAGAAAAGGTACTTAACCACGTAACAGAATGGTACAAAAAAATCATACCTGAACCCAAGGGTGTTCTAGGGCTTGCTTGGCTGTCAATCTCTTTTTAGGGTCTGCAACGATCAGCTTGCTGACTAAGTCCTAAAAATGGTTATAAAAACAGATTTATTTCTTAAAACCGGACTGTAGTGTAAATTTCCTCTATATAAAGATGTCGTCACAACAAAATAAAGCAGCCTAAAGTCTATTTTTCACGGTCCCTATCTATGGACTGTAAGCACTAAGGAACTCCTTTTTCGATATTTTGATGGTTAATTTAAAACATTTTTTGAGTGATTCTAGAGAAACATCTGTAATATTAAAACAGTCGGCAAATGATACGAATTGGACTTTACACCAGCATTCAATGTTTAAAGGGCCATGGACCCAATGGACTTGAGGCCTTTTATGGTTAAATAAAAAACACTGCAAATATTGTAGATGAAAAAGCGTTACTGGTTTAGTTTCTTTTATTTAAGGGGCATTGGCGACTTAAGGCAGAAGATGTACAGATAATTAGGAAGGAAACATGAAGTTGGAGTTAACTCGTTTTTGTCAAATAAGGCTCTTTTATTTTCAGGGGGTGATGTATATAGAAAAAGTATACCGTAAAATCAATTTCAATTTACCTTTGCGTTTAAGGACACCTCGTCCCACCAAGGCGACACAAATTCAAAATCACATTTTAAAATTTTCTGGAACATGGCTTGATCACCACGATCGTCATAGAATGGTTCAAAACCACACAACCTGCAACAACCAATAAAAAATCAACTACAGCCTGCCTTAACGTTAGTCTAGAGAAGACACTTTCAACAATCTTTTTTTCAAAACTCTGGAATAAAGAAAGTAATAATACTATTCTTTTTTAAAAAATATGAAAATAAATACATCAAAATTTTAGTAATCCATATAAAAAGGTTTCTTTGTTATTTGTTAGATAAGCAACTACAATTGTTGCACTTATTTCAGACGTTTAAAGTAGAACATAACATAATAAGCCAAATAAAAACTTACATTATATAAGCAATCACACCGACTGCCCACATATCAACAGCTGGTCCATATTCTTTACCCAGAAGAACTTCTGGTGCTGTAAAGGAATAACGTTTACAATAGATACGTAAAAAAACAAAGGCCTAAACCAACTTGTGCAATTGTCCGATTGCAGTTGGAGTAATTGCACTTTACCCACCACAATATCCAGGTGTGCCGCACACTGTCTGCATCGTAGAACTCGTTGTTAACATTTTCGACAATCCAAAATCTGCTAGTTTCAGTGGAGAATCTTCACTTTCATTAGCATATAACAAGTTTTCTGGCTGGAAGAAAAAAAAGATGACTGTAACAGAATTTGAAGAAGATAATTTTCTACTTTAAAGCTGTTTCAAAAGATTATTACGAGTGTTTTGTTTAAACAAAACAATTGATAATAACTGAGTAAAAAATAGGGGTATTAGAAACAATGGGGTATTAGAAACAATAGAAAATATACATCAATACGCTGCTAATAACATGTTTTGTTGTCCTTTTGACAAACTATCACTCTGTTTCATAAGAAAAATATGATTTTAGGTAGGCTTTTGTGGATTAAGGAATTTCATCTTTAGGAAATATGGTATGAACTTACCTTCAAATCACGATGTACGATATCATTGTCATGGAGATACTAAAGAAAGTGTGAACCACTATGTTTAACAATCTGAAGGATTACTCAAAATAAAACATTGGATAAAGAGAAAGCTATTAAATTAAGCTGAACCTTAATGTTAGCAATAAGCCTCACCCCTACAGCTTCACAGAGTTGCTTCACACAGAGTGCTGCATCTTGTTCACTATAAAAACCTTTCTCCACAATTCTGAAAGGGAAAAAAATCATAAAAATGACAAAAAAATTCTGTAAAAAGAAATTTTTAGCAATCGCCTAAAAGCTGTTGGCCCATAATGAAACCCGTCCCATATGTGGCACTGCATTATTAGCCATGGAGATAGAATTTAATGTAAGCTTAACATAGTATATTTTTTAGCATCAAGACTACACTTTATAAGTTAACGTAAAATTCAAACACATTAGGCTGTGCAACAATCCAATACGTGATGTAATGACAATGTTTTTCCAAGACCGTTTCAGACACATTTCCAATGTTTTGCATTCCTTAAAAGCAACTTTTGAGACCTTTTTCCATAAGAAGTAATAAGGATCAGATTAAGGGAAGAAAAATTATATAAAAAAAACAAGTTTCCTTCAATTTTCTCGTTAACAACCCATAACATGCTGGGTTTCCTTAAAGAACCAAGCCATTATAAAATAATGTTCAACTAGAAAAATTTTTGACAACATTTTTCTTTCCTGATGGCTTAGACCGTTTGGTACATGGGACAAATCTTTCACTCTGGTCTAGATTCAGTTGACTGAACAATCATATGCATATTGACTGTGTGCACAATTTTCTATCCATACTATCAGGTGTGTCAATAAAAAATATCAAATCAGGTACAGTAAAAATTAAAAGCATAATTAAAGCCTGTGTGTCATATACATAAAACCTATACATAAGATGTCATGTATTATAAATGCCAAATTACCAAATTACTGAAAGATTCAGAAGCATTTGAAAATGATTTATTGTTGCAATTTTCAACCTTTTTTGATGAATTGTTGCTGTACATTTTTTGCGAAACCCATAAAAAATCTTATGAAACCAAAATTGCTGTGGCTGAAAGTAACCTTTAGAACTACTAACCTTAGAACTGTTAGGAAATATTCACAAGAATTTGCCCTCAGCTATTAGCAACTACCATTTTTGATTCACTTAGGGAAAAAACCTTCGTAAAAAGCTGTCATACAAATTTTGATAAATGTTAGCAACAACTAATATACAAAAAAATATTTTAATAAATTTTTTACCCATTGCTTTTATTTTATAGATCTTGAAATGCTGATCAAGAAAATGCATAGAATCATAAGCTTTTGACGGACGGTTATGGGATATTGATATTTAAATATTTTTTGATGATGTCATCAACCCATCTGTTCCAAAACAGGTGGTATGACCCAGTTTTAGGGAACTTACCTAATTTAGTTCCTAGTGGGCCCTAGTTACCCACACAGGAGATGATGTCAGTTATTTCAACCTGTTTCAAGTTATTTGGCCTCAAATTTATTAAAAGTGCGATGTAGTGGCTTCACTAATCTTATGTAACGTATTGATGTCAAGGTACAACATGTTTTATAGAAGTTGTAAACGAAAATTGTAAATAGATTATCCACTGTGGTTGTTACAGACATTTGGTATTATTAAGTGATTAATCATCTACCATGACAATTTATCTTAGAGAAAGATTGAATATACAGCTTGTCAATACATACCTGTCAAATAATTCACCACCTGTTACAAGCTCTAGCACAAGATATAAATGCGTTTCTGACTCAAAAATCTCCTTTAGCCTAATCTAAAAACAATACAATACTCTTCTGACAATGTCAAAAATAAATACAATAACAAGAATCTAGCAGGCTTAATGACATGACATGCTTACTATATACCTTTTCAGAAATTTATTTATTCTGAATTATTTATTTTTTCATTTTTTGCACAAAATGCTTTTTTACATACGAGATAAATGTAATTGCATAATTTTTAATAGGGTCTGTCAATTACACACATTATGTTAAGTTTAAAAAAAAATGTTATTATAAAATTTGTTATCAAAGACCATCAACATTGGCTGCTTACAGAGTAAACAAACAATCTATCAGGCTTGCATTAATTAATTTGGAATGTTAAACATCCTGGGAAAATTCCTGTAATATTTAAGCATTATCAGATGTTATATATTTTTGTCTCTATACCTATACAAAAACTAAATATGTTTTTTGCAATAACTTACAATATTGGGATGTCGTAACCTAAGAAGTATTCCTATTTCTGTACGTATAATTTTTTTATCAATCTAGAAAAGATAATATATATATATATAAGCATAGTGAAACAATGTAAACTTTCATTTATTAAAATGTCAACAGTTATATTTACACAGGTCAAATATAATTTATGGACAAATATTTAATCTAACCATAATGAGTTTGCAAAAGAGCTTACATTTTTCTTCATTTGCTTCATTGCAAACCTGTCCTTTGTTCCTTTTTGTGTTACAATTTTTACTACAGATGTTGCACCCCTAAAACATATACGACAGTATCTTATGGTAACTACATTATTTATACATGTGTTTGTACAGTGTCCCTGGACTACTTTAAAAAAATATTAACTTATTACACAAAACACTCAAACAGGGCTACCAATATTTTTATAGAGTCACATGCGAAGGCATTTAAGGAATTTTTCATACTTGTTTCAAAGAAATCGAGGAGACTTAAGATTTGAGTGAAGAACAAATTATTGCTTTACCCATGTAGCATTTTTATACTTTTTGAAAATAAAAATATGTGACAGGTGGAATACATTTGAGTAGTTTTAAGCAGATTTTTTGAAAATTGAGAATGAATTTTAAGCTGTGGGAATCCTCTATTTAACATTTAAACCAATTAAAACATGTCCTTTTCCTTGTTTACCTCTAAATAATAATCCTTGGTACATACCTAATAACTCTTCTTCTGAATACTCTACACTAGCAGCTAAGCTAACATGACATCTGTCTTTCTTTCAAAAATGCTGCTTCTTCTACAAACACACAAGTCTTTACTCACTCGCTAAAAACATTTGAACTATTCTTTATTCTACAAATATACATATATAGCTACAAAACCCCACAAACACTGTATAATTATTATCAGCTAGCATTTGACATTGTGTAAGCACGTTCAATTTCAGACTTCTCTAGGCTAGTTTGAAATCTAACTTTTTGGGGGGCTATAGCCAGTTCACTAACTTGACTAGCTTAACAAATAATCAAATAGCTGCAAAAAAAAAAATTGTTAATAAGGGTTTTTGGAATTGAACACTCTTTTTGTGCAGAATAATTTTTTTTACCTTCCAACCTCCTGTCCAATATCAAAATAATCTTCCACATTTTCTTTACGTGATACAGAGAAAAAGTAAACCATGATTAATCCAATTTTTTTAACGGTTTTCACTAGCAAACATGGAAAACCTTTTTATGGCAAATGTTTTTGAGTGTTGATTGATAAATGATTTGTGGCATAAATATTTTACGAACAAAACAAATCAGAAAACAGAGAGTTGGGAAATCGCAGAACATACCGGAATTATCAATTTTGGATTGCTACGTTCCTTAAATTACGAGCATAGTTAAAGTGCTCTTCATCGCAGACGATAATCGAAAGAAGCAAGCCGAAATTAATCATTATGTTTACTTTCCTATACTAGCCAGCAGCTGGTTGGTTTTATAGAAATTTTTAAGTCTTCTAAAATGTTATATCTGAGCTATAGCTATCTTGCACTGTTTAGGACGCACATTGCTGGCCTGGCTAACTATGAGATGGACTTCTTTACAGAGCAAGCTCTCTCTGTCAGTCTGTGTTATTGCATTTTATGGATTGCGTTTGTGGTCAGCTAGAAAATGACTTCTGATCATGGTTCTTAGTTAATGTTGACTATTTACTTATTTTATGCATAGTTGACACTAGCTAGCTAGCTAGCTAGAATTGGTGTTTAAAGACACCATCAAAAATATGTTTAGCGTCCAAGTTGTGTAGTAAAGTTGCCAGGCAGGTAAGCGGGCGGTTGAGACGACACATGTTGATAGCAGCATTGAGGGGATGCCTGTTGATTCTCTTTCTCTTTATATTATATGTTGGTAAATAAAAATTATTTGAAAAGCATAGCAAACAAAAAGAAGTAATATAAAAAATATATATAGATGAATTCCAGCGTGACGTCATTTGTTTACTTTTTAGCAGTAAGCTCCTTGGCTCTGGCATTTGCGTGGCAGGAAAAAAGATGCTAGGATTTGGTGAAGAAAGGGGCATATGAGAAAAGTGAGACACCTAGTGCCCCCATCTTTTTTCCTGCCACGCAAATGCCAAAGCCGAAAGAGCTTACCGCTGAAAATGTAAGTTCTGTCGGCCATTTTCTTTTTTATTCTTTTGTTATTAGTTTCAGCCTTCTTCTTTTTAGCATTTTGATCATTAAAAATCCAACCCTCGCAATTAACCTTGACAATCAGCAATTTTTTTGCTGAGGTACTTTTTGACAATTCTGCAATATTGACAAAGAATTCCTATGGCTTAAATTTTAATGTCTTAAAAATAAACTCTTGATTGCGAATGAGATAATAAAAAGATGTTAACGCCAGTTTGACAATATCTAAGTTACAGTACTGGAAAAATGTTGTTTAACATCGCGCTTCGCGTGTCGCGACGGTATTCTCGATCCGCGATAGACGTTTTTTTACTTTCAAATTGTATTGAGAGGGCTTCGCGATGCATCTGTCTCGATATCATTCTCGAAGCTATCAAGGCCATTAACACTTTTTTATAATAGAACTATTTTAAAAATAAGAGTGTATTCAACAATGATCGCGGATGTTTAAATGTAATTATACTTCCTTTGTGTTATATTTTTTTAACTTATGCATAACAATCTAGGGTATACAGCTAGCGTTAATCTTTCTTTTTTAGATCGCATTTTAAAAATTTAAGAACGAAGACCGGCGATAAAAAAGCTTTGTTAGATTGCATTTTAAAAATTTAAGAACGAAAAGCGGTGATAGAAAAGTTTTTTGAGATCGCATTTTAAAAAGTTTAAGAACGAAGAACGGCGATAGAAAAGTTTTTTTAGATCGCATTTTAAATGTTTAAAGGGACTGTCCGGTGAAAAATGATTTTAAAATATTATTTGTAATTTAAAATTATCACATAGAAAATACCTTTCTTTTTTGATATTATTCACTTAATCACATATATAAACAAACTTTTTTATCGTAGATGTTGTTAAAGCATGGCTTCGTCTCGTTGCTGCAAATGCGCGCAAAACGGCCTGGGTTAAAAATTTAATATGCGTAACTATGCATGTGACGTAGAACAGTGGTGAAAAACAGACTATGTAGCGAAAGTGTGTAGCGTTTTCAGTACAAAATATGAACCCCCTAGAAGTTAACTGTTTAGAAACTTATTTAAAAAAACTTTTAATTTTAAACTCTTCTCTACAAATTATGAAATACGATTATTAATATGTCTTCGTCGAACAAAAATTTCATGGTATTAGGATTTCAGTATGAACCAGAAAGATCAGATTCCGAAATAGCTTCACAGCCTAGGCGGGTTTTTAATGATGCTTTTGATGATCAGGCAGACTTCGATCCTCAGCAAAATCCTAGATTGTGTAAGCCTGTTACTGATTGGTGTCGTTGTGGTAAATGTGAGAGGATGCCAACAGAGAAAGAGTGTGTTTGCTGTGTTGAAATCGATGCCATAAAATACTTCAATCTTAATGGTAGCGATTTATTTTTATATATTTCCAAAAATAATAAGGGGAGTTTATATTTCCAGACTTTTTTCTAACTTCATGATAATTATTTTAAGATCAGGAATGCATCACACAGCATCCACATTTTAACTACATCGTACTGTTGAAAGATGTGTTATGGACAGCGTTAGTCGCGCTATATGACCGGGAAAGTCGCGGTTTACCTGAGCGTGACCATGTACCAAATAGGTAATCTATTTAATCTCTCCCGCGTTACTAAAAATTCGACGATTGACTTAACTTATTTTGCTAAAAATTTTAGGACGCACCGTTACGGTGCTTATCGACAGTTTTGCTGGTTTATCCACAACAAACTTGGGCGAGGTGTACAACGTGTCATACCGGCGTGTGCAGTTTGCAAGATCAGGAAGGAGTATCCTAGTGTATATGGACGATACACTGGGTTTAAGGGTGACGCAGAAGGGGGAGAACTGGTTGAAATGGATTTTTCTTGGATAGCGGAGATAGAAGGCGAATAGTTATATACACTACTTGTACATATTTACAAAAGTCATACACGTTTTTTTCGTATAAGAATCTGTTTTTTAAGAAATGTAGTAATAGATTTTTTTGTGCAAATTTAAGAAATGTTAGAAGAAGTATTCAAGAAGTATTCAAGGATTGAACTGATGAATAATTTTTGTAAATCTTGGGTCGGTCCTCATTAGCTTCTTTATGGAGGGATGCCTATCAGTGGAAATCACACGTATTGGAAGTTCCATGTCTTCTTGAAGTTCTTGGATACATCTGATAAAGCCTTCTTTTTCCATTGCTTGTGAGCTGGTTACCTCCTAAATGTAAGAAGAAGTTAAAAGCCGATGAGATAGAAATATATATTTAGGAACACTCAAACGTAAACAAATTTACCTTCACGTGTACTATGCTGAAATTTAATATTTTGTTTGTCTGGCAGTCCATCACCGATACGGTACTGTAGGTGGCGATGTGACCAGGTGTATCACATTGACCGTCAACGGCAAGTTCTAGCTGCCGATTTCGTACTGACGTATCTTTATATTGGGTTGCACTCGTTTGTGTTTTTGGTATGGCCTGTATTCCAATTGATAATTTGGATTCAACTTCAAATTCAACTTCATTATCAATTAAACATAATTGCTCAGAATCTTCAACCAAGGCTGACTTCACCAACTAATAACGATCGAACGAAGTAATAAAAAGGAATGGGAACGAAGATGATATACTCGAGAAATGTTAAGAACATTCAAGGCTTTGTCAATACCAATAGCAAAATACGAGGAAATTAAGAATAATTTAAGAATATTTTCAAGATTAGCATTCTTATAAAAAAAACGGATTTGCTTACGTCTTTAGATTGACTTCGTTTGGCTCGCGATGTGGAGGATGTACGTTCCTTAGGGGCAGTCTTATGACAAAAAATTGTCGGCACAGAATTTGGAATCAACCGCCGCTTGCAAGGACGATCTTTATAAAATAATTCATTCTGAAGTTTCCAGCTTGGGTCAAAGCAGGTTTCTTCAAAGTGGTCAGAGCATAGAAATACTTTAGCTGGCAGCTTTGTTCTGTTAATTGCGGCAATCCAGGCTTTGCTAACTTCAGGATTCTTAGGCATTAGAAAGAAGCTTTTATCTTTGTTTGACTTAATGTTGTTTGTACAACCGTACGCCGAACAGTAGGCCATACTAACAGCAAGTTTTTGACCTTCCTCCGTTCAGAGTTGTTTCACAAAAAGAAACAAAAATGTTATTTAGTTTGCTTTCGAGGGGAAATTGCGTAATGTCACGCTGAAGCGGCCTCTTTTACATTTTGATCTTTAAATTTTATCTTCAGCGAAGCGCCTTTAGCGAATAATAACAGAACCTGTGAAATCTGATAAATTATTTATAACACATTTCCGAATATATGCTACACGGGGCTATTAACTGACTTAAAAAATAATAAATGAAAATAAAATAAGTCAATAAGATCTTTTGTTCCGGTCTATCCTTTAACGGGCTAGCACGTTTTGTTTTGATTTTCTCACCATTGTGCTACGTCAGGGGAAGCATGTGTGTTTAGCCTCTCATTCATGCTGAATTATTCAAACAAAATGGCGAGCCAAAGGTGATGCTTCACGAGGGAATTGAAAAAAAGAAAACAACTTACATAAGCGTATTAATATATTATGTTTTAAAAGATGCAGATATTCTTTAGTAATAAGTACATATTAGTTGATATAATAAAACTTATTTTTTTACCGGACAGTCCCTTTAAGAACGAAAAGCGCCGATAGAAATGCTTTTTTAGATCGGATTTTAAAAATTTAAGAACGGAAAACGGCGATAGGAAAGTTTTTTTATATCACATTTTAAAAGTTTAAGAATGAAGAACGGCGATAGAAATGCTTTCTAAGATCGCGTTTTAAAAATTTAAAAACGAAGAACGGCGATAGAAAAGCTTTTTGAGATCGCATTTTAAAAGTTTAGGAACGAAAAGCGGCAATAGAAATGCTTTTTTAGATCGCATTTTAAAAGTTTAAGAACGAAGAACGGCGATAGAAAAGTTGTTTTAGATCGCATTTTAAAAGTTTAAGAATGAAATGCGGCGATAGAAATGCTTTTTTAGATCGCGTTTTAAAAATTTAAGAACGAAGAACGGTGATAGAAAAGCTTTTTGAGATCGCATTTTAACAGTTTAAGAATGAAAAGCGGCGACAAAAAAAGCTTCGTTAGAGATCGCATTTTAAAAGTTTAAGAACGAAAAGCAGCGATAGAAAAAAAAATACGTTAAAAAAGTAATGCGCTAGAATTACTTTAATAAATACGAAAGTTAAAAATTTTCTGATAATATACACTTATTTAAAATAAAAAAAAAGATAAAGCAGAGATGTGTTTGAAATAAAAAAAACTTTCTCTTTATTCTCATTAAAAAAACTTTCTCTTTATTCTCATTATCACCTACCATCGCAACACATTGAGACGGATTTTGTCACGAAACTAGATTCTCGATAGATCGTGACAATTTATTTTAATTGTTTCTTATTATTATAAACGCGGTACATCGCGTATTGAGGGGGTCCGCTCACGTTGCGCGCTCGATATGTTAAACAACCTTTTTCCAGTACTGTATTAACTTCATTTTATTTTATTATTAGCTTCATTTTCAATTAAACTTTACTTTGACTATCAAAGACAAGGAAGTTAGACTGAGAGAGTCACTAGTTCAGACACTTTGTTCTCTTGTTAAAGTTCACAAGATTAAACATCCCCATATATCTCTAACATGAAAAGGAAATGCAACAGCACGCAAAGATATTGTAGTTATGGCATGCGAACAACCACATGACATCATTTTTCCTTATGGTAAAGCCTTTTGACTTGCATTGAAAATGCTAGAAAATGACTCATTAAAAAAAACTTTTTTCGAGAGTTGCAGAGTTTGATTTGTGTCGGCAATTCTTTGTTGAGGTACGTTTTGCTAAATAGCAAGGGCTGGAGATGTTAGCATGTTTAAGCACACATTACAAAAGAAAAACAAAGTCTTATTCATGTTTGCATGTTTAAGCACACATAAGTTTAGAAACTTTTTGCATGTTTTCATCTCAGTCGCATGCATATAGGAATAAGTTATTTACAACCTAGCCTATATAAACATCTTAAATACATGTTCTGATCAAAGAAAAATTGCACTTTAAAGGCAGCATCAATAATTTTAAAAATGAAGCAACATGAAAAAAGTTTACAAGTAAACTGAAGTATATTTCAAAAAAAGTTTATATTTTCCTTTGAATCTAGGTATTGTCTATATCATTTTGTAAAATGCAGGAAATCAGTAATAATTTTCTTTAAATATTAACCTCTGTCATGTATGCTCTGGCAAGCTTGGGTAATATTTTGACTCTGGTTCTAAACATCAGATAAGAGTAAAAGTTTTTTCAAGAAAAAAAAAAGTTGACTTTATTATATATATATATAGCCTGCAAATTTTGAAAGTGTATATACTGAAGGAAAAATTAAAATTCATGATATAATAAAACACTTATATATTTTATAATTTTATTTTTAGGAAAATAATTAAACATGTCAGCATCAGCCCTAAGTGGAGAAGATAGACATTTATTTGAATTCTTGGCACAGGGAAGATTGTTAGTTGCAATAATATTCTTTGGCATGGTAAAAACTTTAAGAATACAACTCTTATCACAGGCGCGTCGGGCACCCAATGTTTTTTCTTTGAAGGCAAGGCAGGCAAATTAATATTTTACCATTGTATGATGTTTTCACCATGGCTGGGCTTGAAGTACCAGAAGGAATTAAGGTTTTAACTCCCTATAGATTGGCTAAAGATGCATCATCTGCACAATTTCTCAACAAAATTTCTTAAAAACATTTTAGGGGGATGGGGTGTGTCCCACAGACCCCTAGGCTACTATGGCACTGAATTTATATATTTACATTAATAAAATTGTTCAACATATTTTGGTGTATTTAAATTTATTTTGCCTTTTAGGGAGTTGTGTTTGTTGTGTTTTGGATAAAACGTCAAATTCTAAGGTTATTTTTAATATCAAGAAAGGGACCTGTGGATCAAGCAGGTCATAGTGCACCGAAGGTACATGATTGATTCTTACTTTTGTATATCCTCGTTTGTGTATTTTATGCTGTTGTGATGAAATTAGGGTCCAAAATGTTCTTCTCGATAATAACAGATGTATTTTTACTGTGCAAAATGGTGCTGTACACAGGTTTATTTCAGGCTCCTTTTAGAGTAGCTCTTTATGCTAATGGGCAAGATAGTTTATAATATAAATAATTAATGTTTAAGGATCTTCAAAAAGAGATTGAAGAAAATTTTAATAGGATCTCTGAGATGCGCCTTGAACCAAAACTGTTAAGTGATCAGGGTCAGCATGAACCAATATACAGTTCATTCGTTGATGAAAGAGGTGAATATATTTGTAAGTTTAAGATAGAGTACCAGAATCAGGACACTTCTCATCATGTGCAATCCACTATGCTGTTGCTACTGTATAGTAAAAATTCTTATCATCATGTGCAACCCACTATGCTGTTGCTACTGTATAGTAAAAATTCTTATCATCATCTATCGTATTGTATCGTGTTTAACTAATTAGTTAATTTTTAGATGATAGCAGTTACAAGTTTCGAAGAAAAGCTTTTGATTTAATGAGTTGTTTAGGTAAAAAAAATCTTGTTTATACTAATAATGTATAATGTATAAGGGAAATATATATAATATATAATGGAAAATCCTGTTTCTGATGAATTTCTTTTTCTATCTTTGATGATGTTTTTTCTGTCCTAGATGAACTTTTATGTCGAGTTAATATCAGTCTGGCAAGAAAACCATCTCAAACTATCCGGGAGCATTTAATCAGCCTTCAGAAGCCGCCATATGCACCATTTGAGGAGAAAGAAGAATTATGTGAGGCTGTTACATTTCTCTATGAGCATGCACGATATGGTGCCAAGGTATGTGCTAGGTCATGAAAAGTGAAAATCATAACGCTCTTGCAATAACTTCTTGAAATAATTATTCTCTTGATTGAAATAACTTTTAATTTTTTTTTAGGAATTTACAGAGAGGGATTATACTGAATATTCAAATGGGATAGATCTTTTGTATGATAGGTAAATAATATCTTTAACTTGCATACCTTTAAACTCATAATCTTGGCTCTCAACTGATTAAAAACAAATATAGCTGACTTCAATTTGTCAATAATTTGCATGTCAATTTGGGTGTTCACCAAAATGTTAGTTCTGCGAATATCTACCATTTGTAATATTTTTTATTTTAGAGTATTTCAAAAGTTTGTTGTGCCGGGCAGTCTGCTTATTAACGCTGAACATATGAAACAAAAAAAAGCAGACAGTCAAATAACTGACTCAAACGTTGATGAAACAGACAGTCAAATGATTTTACCTTCAGTGTTAATAGAAGACAAGAATAATGGACTGCGTAATAGAGATACTAGTAAAACTCAGGTCGTGTGACCACAACTGAAATTATTTGGTACTTGTTCTTTGTAAATGTATATAAAGGGTAGTTAACAGTTCTTTTAAAAAAAATGTAAAGTGAATTAATATCTAAGATCTTGTGCTAGGTGTATCACATTCTTTATGCTTTAATAGTAGAATGTCTCTGCTTTGCTTGTGATGTTCTTGAGAATGGCAGAAGCATGAAATTGCCATTAGGTTCGTAGCCTAATTAACTTCTCAGTTTTATTTTTTCCTGCTACCATTTCGACTAAAGACAATTATGATATGCAGTTTTCTAGGTGTAATAAAATGGAAGAAATACTTGCAAATGGAAATTCACACACAGAAAATGATGTAGAACATACTTTAGAGAATGATGAAGGAGAAAATAATAAAAAGAAAGAAACTGAATGTGTGGATGAGAAAGAGTTTATTTACATAGATAAAAATATGTCAGAGAACAATTTTGAAAAAACAAACAAAGCGTTAGAAGGTAGTGGGCATGAGACAGCTGTGGGTGAACAATACAAAGAAGAAAATGGAGGGATCAAAAGTCAACAATCTGAGCTGAATATTTCAACAGAAAGTACTTTTGTTGACTCAGAATCACATGATACACAGATAACTCTATCACATGAAATTAGCAGTTCTCACGTCAGTAATGATTGTAATACATCTTATGCTGAAGAAGCAGTAAACGATGATAAAAACTTAAAACCAGCTGAAATCTCTAAAAAAACAGGGAGTGGAGATGCGAAAGAAACAGGGACCGAAGATGCGAAAGAAACAGGGACCGAAGATGCGAAAGAAACAGGGACCGAAGATGCGAAAGAAACAGGGACCGAAGATGCGAAAGAAACAGGGACTGAAGATGCGAAAGAAACAGGGACCGAAGATGCGAAAGAAACAGGGACCGAAGATGCGAAAGAAACAGGGACCGAAGATGCGAAAGAAACAGGGACCGAAGATGCGAAAGAAACAGGGACCGAAGATGCGAAAGAAACAGGGACTGAAGATGCGAAAGAAACAGGGACCGAAGATGCGAAAGAAACAGGGACCGAAGATGCGAAAGAAACAGGGACCGAAGATGCGAAAGAAACAGGGACCGAAAATGCAAAAGAAACAGGGACTGAAAATGCAAAAGAAACAAGCAGTGAAGATGTGAAAGAAACAGGGACCGAAGATGCGAAAGAAACAGGGACCGAAGATGCGAAAGAAACAGAGACTGAAGATGTGAAAGAAACAAGCAGTGAAGATGCGAAAGAAACAGAGACTGAAGATGTGAAAGAAACAAGCAGTGAAGATGCGAAAGAAACAGGGACCGAAGATGCAAAAGAAACAAGGATTGAAGATGTAAAAGAAACATCCACTGAAGATGCGAAAAGAACTGGGACAGAGAAGAAGACAGAGGAATCAGTTGAAAAGACAGAAGATGAATGGTTGGACATTCTTGGAAATGGATTGCTAAAAAAGAAGGTATTTTATGGATTGTCTACAAGCTTAATTTCACTTCAAAATTTGACATTTCAAATTGTTAACAATTCTTCTTTCAGATTGTGAAAAAGGGAAAGGGTCGCTCCTCTAGACCAATTACGGGAGATCTTGTTGAAATTAGATGTGAAGGTAAACTAGAGAATGGAACAGTTGTGGATAAAAACAGTAGCATTCAGCTGGTATTGGGTGATGAAGACGTGATACAAGGTATAGTCACTAATGGAGAGTAGATAAGAACGTTATTTGGTTATTTCGTAATTCTTTACTATGAACGTGTTTAAATCCTGAGCTTTCAAAATTTTAAACGTTTTGAATGCCATATGTATATTATTCGCTGATTCTTCTGGTAAATTTCATATAAATGTTTTTTAAATGAGGAAATCTTTTTAGGAGGCTAAGGAATTAACAAGTTTACAATCGCTGACAAACAGTGTTGGCACAAAGACCTTAAATTTTGAAATTCATTCTCACAAGTAGTAATTTTAGGTTATCTCTATATTAGATCTGCGCAATTTGAACTTATTAATGTCTACAGCGGTCGTAGAACTTACGGTCTAAATGATGCTGACGTGACTATGATTCTTTCCCCTGATATTTTGGCACTGGATTATTCCGTAATTCCCGAATGTTAGAAAACTATGCCTAGCAAACCTACGTATATACAGAAGTTGCATTTTCGAAGCCTTTAATTTGGCGAGTTGATATTTCTTGTCAACTTTGAAAAAAATGGCCAAAAAACTGCTGTTGTGTCAATATTTTTTGTAAAGGATTGTAGAAGATCAGTATATTTGTTAATTTTTTAGCTTTTGATTTGGCGCTGGCGCTGATGGAAGATGGAGAGGTTGCGCTTTTATACACTGATGCAAGATATGCATACGGTATTTATGGCAGGTGTGTTTGTCTTGAATGAACCTTCACGTTTTAACAACTGAGGAAGCGACCCAATGTGACACAGCAACATACATTTTTCAATATAAGTAACTATAATAAGTTCATTGACAAGTTAATTTTCGTACCACAATTATCTTGTTCAGATTGGAATATAAACCACCCATTCCCCGCAATGCAGCTATCACATATGAACTCGAAATTATCTCTGTGAGGGAGGGCCAAACAATATCAAGTTTAAAGCCTGAAGAGAGGACGCTTCACGGGTAATAATTTCTTTTCTTCTACAAAATGCTTGCTTTTTATGCTTGCTTTTGCCTTTTTGTTATTAACCACTACTGGCCTACCATTTTATTTTCTGGTCTCCTTTTAGAGACAAAAAACGAATCCGTGGAAATGATTTATATGCGAGAGGAGATTACTCAGGCTCGATAAATGCTTATAAAAGGTACACATACTGAAACTTCTTATAAACATATAGGAATGTTTCTAATTTATTTGTTTCCTTGTTTTTTAATTCTGTTTGTTTAGAGGATTAAAGTATTTAGAAGGAACTGATGATGTGGTAAGAATCTTGTTGTCTTTTATTCGAATTAGTTTCATCTAAAGGTTCGTTTATTAATTTTTGCCAAAGTTAACACCGATCAATATTTGCTTTGTTTAAATGCTCGAGTGAAGGATATTTCTGGACTAAATTTGAAATCAAGAGGGGTTTTCTTATTAACCGGACACAGCTAGTGCTGAGGAATGGGCGTAATTCATTCGAGCGAATCTTTTAAAGAAAGAGACTGCATAATAAAAACAATGCGGGATTGGCATTTATTTGCTTGTAGATTTCAAATCCACCTGTGACGAGTAGAATCGATAAAAAGATTGCTTTTCATCAAGCTTTTAGTTCTAATTTAAGTTAAAATTTTTAATGTTCACTTTAACAGAGCGTTCTGCAGATGAAAGTAAAATGTCTAAACAATTTATCCGCAGCTCAGCTGAAAGTAAGTAGGTTACGTTGCGAAATGGTACTTGATTTTCACCCATGTTTTGAATGTGTGAAGATCACTTATTTCATGCTCGATTTGTTTTTTGTTTGCAGGTGAAAGCTTATTCTATGTCGATGCAATCGTTGGATAATGTTCTTCGTCTCGAGCCAGACAACGTTAAAGCGCTGTTCCGAAAAGGAAAGGTACTTGTGTTTTTTGGTGTCTTCGGTATACATCTGTGCAAAATAAAATCGGAAATTTAGGAGATTAAAAATACGATTTTACGTTCTTGTTGTTTCTCCTTCCGCATTTTTCAGTCAGTCATACTTTTTTTCTACACATTAATTCAAATTTTTTTTTTTAATTTTGTGTTCAGCCATATTTTTTGAAACATTTATTTTTGCGATTTACTGGAGGAGATTTGAGGCTAAATTTGCCCAAATGATGTCGTGAAAAATTGTTGTCCCTGTTTTCTATCTAGAACTCCACCTTTCATTTATTTATTTATTTATTAAATTTTATCCTTAGTGTTACGGCGGGTTGGGTAAAGAAGAAGAAGCTTTGACGTGTATGAAAAAAGCATCCATGTTGGATCCCAACAATAAGGTATTGATGCAGAAATGTTTCACAATGACATGACGCTTCTGTCTTCGATTCAGTAGTGATGACATTATATGCAGCAGCACGACCGCGAGATTATTTGAGATTATTAATTTATTGTTTTCTCCGTTTTTTGTCAGCATGTGGTCCATTTTTTGTTAACAAACTTGACTTTATTATGTTTTCATCATTTCATGGAATGAAACGCAGCAGATAGCTCTGCAAAAGTATCGCATTTCTCTAGAATCTTTTGAAAAACAGTGGATTTTATCGCATTATTATCTTCTTTTCTATGGCGTCCATAGCGTAGTCGCATGTTAGGAAGCATATCCTTGGCCAAGTAATCAGGGAATGCGAGGAAAAAAATCTTCTTTTTTATTGGATGGTTGGGGGGAAGACAGGGAATGTGAAAGAAAAATCTTCTCTTTCATTGGATGGTCGGAGGAAGTCGAGAAATGGACTTTTACTGTCAAAGATTTTTTAAGTTTCTTAGGAAAGTTTATCTGGTATGAACCTTGTGTTGTGCCCATATATTGTAACAAGTGTCGCTTTTGATATTTTACAATAAAGTGCACGCTTGCATCAATTAACTCTTTGTGCATTGCAACATGTTTTCGGTCGATTATTTGTCTTGTCGTTTTTTGATTTCTTACGCTTTAGATGATTCTGCAAGAGCTTGGTCATTTGAAATCTAAACTGGCTGTCACACATGAAAAAGAGAAGGAAATGTATCAGCGTATGTTTCAACAGAAAAAGCCGGCAACCGATGAAGCAAAAGATGACGTAAGCAGTTTTGTCGCTAATCAGCTTCAACATAAGTGACATTCATACGAGCAGAAACTTCTATACCAATTAAAAATAAGTTTTCCCAATTTTTGTTGACCCAACGTTAATAGCTATTTCGTTTTGCCTTGTCAGTAAAAAGCGAGAAACCGACGTTTACGTTTTATGTGGAGAGATTTTTTTGTGACAAAGTTGTGTTAGTTTGAAAGAAGTTCTGATTGAGAGTTACGCATGTGCGTCTGATGATCTTCTTCGAAGAAAGTAATAAATAATAACAAAACATAGGCGAGGAGAGATAAAAACAGAACTGAAAAATTATTGTTTGAAAATAAAAAGGAATGTTCTTGCGTCGTATACTATGTCAAAAAAATTACTTACTCAAGCAAATTGTTTTCAATCGTCTATGTTCTCATTGGTGAAAAGCATGTAGAGTCAACTTTGTTTTCAATCTTCTACGTTCTCATTAGTGGAAAGTTATAGAGCAAGGTGCACATGCTTTTACAGATGCACCCGTTCTTTTGCAAAGTTGATTGTAAACAATGTATACAAGATTGTTAATATCAAGTTTCTTTTATTAGTCAACGAATTGGTCACTAGTTATTGGATCAGTTATTGTGGCGGGGCTGGGCGTAGTCGCTGGATTGCTATGGTTAAAGCAGCGTTAATGGAGTGCTGTGTCATGCATCCGAAGTAAATGCGAATGGAAGTGACAGAGTCACCATCGACATTAATGTCAGTGACATAATTGTCCTGGACATCAATGGCAGTGACACAGTCGCATTTTAATATTTTAAATGTTGCTTCTTAAATCCAACGGGTTTTTTTATGACAATTATTTTCACATTTCTCTCTTTTTAATGAATTTGTATTCCTCACTGTTTTGTTTGCCACTGTGCTTATCCGATTTCAAATGAAAATTTTGTAGATATTTTTCAAGAATAGTATAATATGTAAGTTTTATAGAAATGTTTTGTTCTTAGAAGAAGGTTATAAGATATTTGTGGCTTGTTATTTCACCTTAAGTAGTATGTAAAAGCTTCGCATAAACTCATTTGTGTGAGCTGTCCTTCAGAGCTTAAAGCTTACTTCCCACTTGAAAACAAGTTGATTTCATATGAAAGAGCTTGGAAAGTTGTCTAGGAATCTTTTTATTTTTTGGAAAAACCTTTATTGGTTCTCAAGATTTTTGACTTAAAAGTTCCACTCCCGGATCTAAGTGAGGTGTTTTATTTAACGGTTTTACCAAGATATGATAAAGTATATATGTTTTCAGCCATTTAGGTTGATATTTGGAGCATATTGAAATGTATGTTAATATTTAATTATTACAATTATCACTGATAACAGCAATTGCTTTTCAGCATCAGGGAGATAATGTCACAATTTCTCATAATTAGTGGAACTTCTAATTCCAAAATCTTGAGAACCAATAAAGATTTTTCAAAAAAATAAAAAGATCCCTAGACAACTTTCCAAGCTCTTTCATATGAAATCAACTTGTTTTTAATTGGAAGATAAGCTTTAAGGGACGCATATTATGGGGAAGATTTGCGAAAAGTCTCTATGGAGTTTGAAAAACTTCATAAACAAATGATTTTCGTCAAGCAGTCTAGCAGAACTATAAAAAGCTGTAGATGTTGAAAAGTCGAGCAATTCTTAGCCTTCCGTCGCCTATTTTTTAAATCTATAATCTATAGAATGCGATTCTCTAAAGCAGAAAAAATCACAAAATTATAGATAAAATTAACATCTCAAAGAATTTTTTATTAAAATTTTGTCGCTCTAGTAACCTTATTTCAGCTCCTTTGTTCTACACACATGGAACACAATTATAATTATAGTTAAAGCTCGGCCAACAAAAATAAAAATGAGAATCAACCTCGTCCCCAGGGGTTTTTGCCTTTTTGACATCGAGGCCGTCAAGTAAGCGCTAGCAGTTTTGACATAGGCAACAAACCCTGGGGACGAGGATGGGATGAGATGTTAGTAATTCCCAATCCCCTCTTTGTCATATCACGAAACTATCTTCTAAACTAATAATTTTCTAACCCCTGACACTCACTATTAGAGGAGAGAGAGCCAGCCTTGTTGAAGCAACCTCTTTCCCAAACCGTTTTGTCTTTCTCCAAGGCAGTCTTAGCTTGTTACACCATGCTTTTTGCCCTGTTTGTGAACACAAAATTCTTGTGTATACATTTTTTTTAACAAAATTTGATCACGCGAAAGTTTGCAGTGTATTTTTACGGTGTGAAAGAAAGAAATGAAAAAAAAAATGTTTGTATGAAAAGCTTTCTTGTTTAAACGTTGGCTTAAGGAAGTCCCTAAATCAACTTCTATTTTTATCAACAAAGAAAAAAATATTTTAAATAATAATAAAAAAGAGTGTGGTACCGAGGTTGTATAATGTCAACATTTTTTTTTGCTTCTTAAAAAAACTTGAACATGTAAGGAGATAATGTAACATAAGTTCAGTTGATGGATTTTTTTTTTTTGCGCGTGACTTCAGAAGAGTGAACTCGTGATGAAAACGTTTCATTTTGTGTTCGTTTTGTTGTTACCAGGTGAGAGTGACATTTTTTAAGTTTATGCAGGGAAACATTAAATCCTTGTATTTATGTGTGAAAAAGTAGCCGGGTGTGGTAAATTTAAATTCACTGTGTATCCGACCTTCTCAAAAAGGTTGGAGACTTACGCACGGTATATGAACCAGTTTGAGTACTTCAAAAATTGGCTTCGCGATTGAACTACACATCCTGTTTTTAGCTTCATTTGAAAAATGACGCTTTTAAAAATAGTTCGGTAATTATTTCAATAGAATTAAAAAAAAGAAAAGAAAATTATGATGAATGATTGGCATCTTGCTCGTCATCAACTCTCGGCATTTTAATTTGTGTAGTGGACACGGTGTTCAACTTTATATCTTGTTCATTTTATATAACAACTTTTTTTTCTAAATCAAATGTGTTGCTTACAGAAATAACAACATCTTATCGATCTCCAAAAGTTTATTAGAGAAAAACTTGAGAATGTTGTTTACGAAGTTTCTAGTTGCATTCTTTGTGACCATTTATACTTTCTTCCAAAATTTTCTCCCTAGGGTTTTTTCTCTCTCACAAGCTCTGGGATCAAGGTTGCCTTTTTGCGTTTATAAAAAACAATAATTTTTTCAACTGAAGTCAATGGCTTGGTAACGATTAATCTTGTGTTTTTGAAAGCACTTGACGGAGTTTTTATGGACGTAGAATCGTGTCTGTCTAAACTTCCTTCCAGCGTGTCGCCGTCCTTTTATAACATTAGAATTTTTTTAAGGAGCTATGGCACATTTTCTCCTATAATGGCGAATAAGAAGCAACCAAGTGTGATCTCATAAAAGAGGGGTCGAGTCAAATGAAAATATAATGGCGAATAAGAAGCAAGCAAGTGTGATCTCAGAAAAGAGGGTTCGAGTCGAATGAAAATGCACAAGTTAAAGGGTTTACCTTATCGGTAAAAAAATTTAGTTGGTGAAATATATCGACTTTATTGCACAAATTTTAATCACTTTTTACCGACTAAATTCTACCAACATAAGCGCTTCTTTATATAAGAATATAAAATTCTAATCAGGCCTGATAATCTTTATAAAGCGATCAATTTTTTTTCAAAAACAGCGTGTGATCACTTTTTGCCCGCTAATTTTTGTTGAGTTTAAAAACCCGTGGAAAAATCCACGGGTTCGCTCGTCCTTTTTATACCGCATTGCGTGCGTCTCGCTACTTGCGGTAACATTTTGCGTGACAGATAGACATATAAGGGCATTATAATATAGACTAGTCGGTAGCCTGTGGATAAATCCACGGGTTCGCCCGTCCTTTATTTATTGCATTTCGTGTTTCCGTAACACAACTTTTTTCTCGCGCACAAACAGACAGACGGAATACGGGTATTATTAAAGAGATAAAATACATGCATAGAAATTCTACAAATTCTGCTTTTTTCATCACAATTCCAACTAAAACTGAAAACTGAACATATCCATTTTGGGTCATAGTATATTGAAAGGTCAAAAAATCAAGTCGGGGAAAAATGATTGGTCGGGAAAATAAGTCGTTAAAATATTTTGGTCGGTACAAAATATTATAGTCATATACTCACTAGGCCAAAATTTGATCACTTTTTGCTGACTTTTTGACAACACTGTTTTATCTTTTTATTCATCTTCTTGTTCTCATCAGAACATTAAGACAAATCATTAAAACAAGTATGTTTGTCCCAACAAATGTCAACACTTGGCCAATATAGATGTTGATAAAAAAAGTGTCGCATCAAAATCATCTTAGCATCTTAAAGTTTTTCATGTTTCAGGTCTTCTCGATGCAAGATCATGCAAGGATGGAAAATCAATGGTAAGTCTTAGCTGCAATTCATTTCAAAGTATTTGTGGATAAAATACGGTAGCCCATATGTGACATTTTTAATCCAACATTTTTATTTCAATTCCTAACTTGGGGCGCAGTTTTGCCGCTAGTTACAACTGTCTTCGGAGGTTGATCGCCGCTATATTTGCTGACAGTTATAACTCCTCCACGCGATTTCGTGTTTCGAGGCTTGCGCAGGTGCTTGTGAATATTAAGAAAAGACAGCACGATTCGTTATTATTCAACTAAAGTTTTAGGTGAATTTTGGGATAAGCTTTTATGGGTAAAACAACATTTTAAACTCTAGTGGCATTTTCTTAGCTATGACTTGGTCGTTGTAAAAGTTATATCCGATAATAACCTTCCATTTAAATCCTTGGAATTGATACCAGTAAATCAACCAAGGGTTTGGTAGGATAGTACTTTTAAGATGGATTATGTTATAGAGAAATCAGGGCGTATATTACGAAGTATACATTTGTTTAGGCGGTACAAACAATCTACCACAATTGGTAGATTGATTACTATCCAGAGAGAAAACTTTCTGGGTCAGGGGAAGAATTTGGATACCGTTCAATGACACAGGAACTCCCATCTGATGGTATCAACGCAGTGTTTAGTAAAAAATTAATTATTGTTTTATAAGGCGGGAATATTTTTCGTGTGGTTGTAACATTGCTTGACGCATAGATGATTATGATAGGTTGATGGATGGAATCGAAATATATTTTTGCTTAAAAAAAATGCTTTTCATATCTCGCGTTATTCCAAACTGGGGTAGACGAGTGTCATTGTGAAATAACCATCGCACACGTAAAGTTAGGAAATTCAGAAAGTCATGTTGGCCGTCCAATTATGTTGTATCGGCGAGGCAGTTGTAACTAGCGGCATAACCAGCGGCGACAGTTGTAACTAGCAGCGACAGTTGTAATTAGCGACATAACTAGCGACGACAGTTGTAATTAGCGACATAACTAGCGGCGACAGTTGTAACTAGCGACATAACTAGCGGCGACAGTTGTAACTAGAGGCATAACTAGCGGCGACAGTTATAGCTAACGGCGACAGTTGTAACTAGCGGCAACAAATACAACTAGCGGCAAAACTGTCGCCGCCAGTTAGGAATTAAAATTAAAAATGTCACATATGGGCCACCGTAATAAAAAGTTTTTGATGACCGTCCTAAAAATCAATTATACGTGCTTTCCTTATGAAAGCTTTTCAAACAACTTTGACTGCAGAAGGTATCGTGTTTTTTTGGTCGGCTTTGAGTCCTATCTAACTTGTTTTGTTATATTTGTAGAAACCTTACCCTCCAACTGTGAAAAATACGACAGTTCTTTTGCAACAAATCCGACAGTTAATGAAGACGAGCGGCGTTGATGGCTACATTATCCCGTCTTCCGATGACCATCAGGTTTGGTGAAAAAATATTTTTTGTGTCAGATGTAGAAAACAAAAATTGATCATTTTGTGTATTTAGACTGAATATGTTGCTCCTTGGTTTAAAAGACGAGCTTTTATAACTGGCTTCACTGGATCAGTAGGTTGGTAATTTTTTTAGAGATAAAATGTTGTTTTGAGGTGAAGGCGAGTTTCCGTTTCGACGAAAGTGGTTGAATCGACCGAAAATATATTTGAATAAAAAACAACCTCCAAACAACCTCAAATGTTGAAAAGTGTTTTAAATAATCCTGAATACGCCTACACTTTTGCAATAAGAAATCGGATTTTAGCGACAGGTGTTCTCGTCTTTTCCACGTGTTCAGCTCGAAAATTTATTTTGTTCTTGTCTTTTGAGCTTTTCAAATTTTTATTTTTTAACACATTACAAATATTTGCGATGTCAAATATTAAGTACAAATTCTACCACCCACCCACGCATCATTATCAAAGAACTGAAGAAGATTGTGACAGTTATTAAAAGCGGGGAAAACATGGTCAATTTTGTCACGTTATCTATGAAAACTTTTAAACTTGATCAAAGTCGATTTAACCCGCTGTAACCTCGCCCATCTTTCGCAGAAGTCACACATGGTACTATTTTATGCCGCTGAATAATTATTCGTACTATTTTATGTCGCTGAATAATTATTCGTACTATTTTATGTCGCTGAATAATTATTCGTACTATTTTATGTCGCTGAATAATTATTCGTACTATTTTATGTCGCTGAATAATTATTCGTACTATTTTATGTCGCTGAATAATTATTCGTACTATTTTATGTCGCTGAATAATTATTCGTACTATTTTGTGTCGCTGAATAATTATTCGTACTATTTTGTGTCGCTGAATAATTATTCGTACTATTTATGTCGCTGAAAAATTATTCGTACTATTTTGTGTCGCTGAATAATTATTCGTACTATTTTATGCCGCTGAAAATTATTCGTACTATTTTATGCCGCTGAAAAATTATTCGTACTATTTTGTGCGCTGAATAATTATTCGTACTATTTTGTGTCGCTGAATAATTATTCGTACTATTTTATGTCGCTGAAAAATTATTCGTACTATTTTGTGTCGCTGAATAATTATTCGTACTATTTTATGTCGCTGAAAATTATTCGTACTATTTTGTGTCGCTGAATAATTATTCGTACTATTTTGTGTCGCTGAATAATTATTCGTACTATTTTATGTCGCTGAAAAATTATTCGTACTATTTTGTGTCGCTGAATAATTATTCGTACTATTTTATGCCGCTGAAAAATTATTCGTACTATTTTGTGTCGCTGAATAATTATTCGTACTATTTTATGTCGCTGAAAAATTATTCGTACTATTTTGTGTCGCTGAATAATTATTCGTACTATTTTATGTCGCTGAATAATTATTCGTACTATTTTATGTCGCTGAATAATTATTCGTACTATTTTATGCCGCTGAAAAATTATTCGTACTATTTTGTGTCGCTGAATAATTATTCGTACTATTTTGTGTCGCTGAATAATTATTCGTACTATTTTATGTCGCTGAAAAATTATTCGTACTATTTTGTGTCGCTGAATAATTATTCGTACTATTTTATGTCGCTGAAAAATTATTCGTACTATTTTGTGTCGCTGAATAATTATTCGTACTATTTTGTGTCGCTGAATAATTATTCGTACTATTTTATGTCGCTGAAAAATTATTCGTACTATTTTGTGTCGCTGAATAATTATTCGTACTATTTTATGCCGCTGAAAATTATTCGTACTATTTTGTGTCGCTGAATAATTATTCGTACTATTTTATGTCGCTGAAAAATTATTCGTACTATTTTGTGTCGCTGAATAATTATTCGTACTATTTTATGTCGCTGAATAATTATTCGTACTATTTTATGTCGCTGAATAATTATTCGTACTATTTTGTGTCGCTGAATAATTATTCGTACTATTTTATGTCGCTGAAAAATTATTCGTACTATTTTGTGTCGCTGAATAATTATTCGTACTATTTTGTGTCGCTGAATAATTATTCGTACTATTTTATGTCGCTGAATAATTATTCGTACTATTTTATGTCGCTGAATAATTATTCGTACTATTTTGTGTCGCTGAATAATTATTCGTACTATTTTATGTCGCTGAAAAATTATTCGTACTATTTTGTGTCGCTGAATAATTATTCGTACTATTTTATGCCGCTGAAAAATTATTCGTACTATTTTGTGTCGCTGAATAATTATTCGTACTATTTTATGTCGCTGAATAATTATTCGTACTATTTTATGTCGCTGAATAATTATTCGTACTATTTTGTGTCGCTGAATAATTATTCGTACTATTTTGTGTCGCTGAATAATTATTCGTACTATTTTATGTCGCTGAAAAATTATTCGTACTATTTTGTGTCGCTGAATAATTATTCGTACTATTTTATGCCGCTGAAAAATTATTCGTACTATTTTATGTCGCTGAATAATTATTCGTACTATTTTATGTCGCTGAATAATTATTCGTACTATTTTATGTCGCTGAATAATTATTCGTACTATTTTATGTCGCTGAATAATTATTCGTACTATTTTATGTCGCTGAATAATTATTCGTACTATTTTGTGTCGCTGAATAATTATTCGTACTATTTTATGTCGCTGAATAATTATTCGTACTATTTTGTGTCGCTGAATAATTATTCGTACTATTTTATGTCGCTGAAAAATTATTCGTACTATTTTGTGTCGCTGAATAATTATTCGTACTATTTTATGCCACTGAAAAATTATTCGTACTATTTTGTGTCGCTGAATAATTATTCGTACTATTTTATGTCGCTGAAAAATTATTCGTACTATTTTGTGTCGCTGAATAATTATTCGTACTATTTTATGTCGCTGATTAATTATTCGTATTATTTTGTGTCGCTGAATAATTATTCGTACTATTTTTGTGTCGCTGAATAATTATTAGTACTATTTTGTGTCGCTGAATAATTATTCATACTATTTTGCGCGCAACGAAAAAATCTATTTTGTGTGTATTAATTTTCACGCAAGTTTAAAGTCCCAAATAACAAAAAAGTAATAAAATTCTCAATTATAGAAAAATATATTTATAGTATAAAGTTGCGGAAATATAGGCGCGTTTGTTTTATGTCAACTGTAGAATTATATTTTCGCGAAAATCGCTTCGGGCGCAATTTCTGTACACATTAATTACGCATTATTTAATACGACCGCTTACGACTAAGGCTTTCTTAGCCATAGCTTTCAGTGTTAGTATCTGCGCATGCGCATTAGAATATTTTTTGTCGCGTAACACCTGCGTTTTAGCAGCTTTGGAAGTTCAGATTCAACTTCCAAGCGTTTGAACCAATAACGTATTAAATCTTTAAGTTTTTGACAAGTATAAAAGGATAAACAAACGAGAGTTGAACAAGAAATTAAAGAAATAAAGAAATAAAGAAATAAAGAAATAAAGAAATAAAGAAATAAAGAAATAAAGAAATAAAGAAATAAAGAAATAAAGAAATAAAGAAATAAAGAAATAAAGAAATAAAGAAATAAAGAAATAAAGAAGTGCAACTTAATAGTAATTCTGATTTTATGACGTCAGTGTGTTTATGACGTCAGTGTATTACACGCATGAATTTGATTGAAATTGTGTTGCAGGCACTGCTATCATTACGGCAACGAAAGCTGCTTTGTGGGTGGACGGGAGGTATCATGATCAGGCAGATATTGAAGTTGATTGTAATTGGATAATCCAGAAACAAGGTCAGTTTTAAATTTCAAGATAGTAGAGGAACTGTTTATGAACTTTTAATGTAATATTTGTTTAGCTAAGTTAAATTGTGATACTGGAAGCAGTATACAGAGTTTATGTTTTAACTACACTGTTGTGGCCGTTTTTAAACCCCTTTATTAAAAATATTGTTTTAGACTGGCGATAAGCCCATAGTGTGCGTCAAATAATAAAACCATTCTTTATTCCCTTTTTTTATTCATTGTGGCTCCCTACTAACAATAAGCAGAAAAACTCAAGTTTTCATCAATCTAAATGGTAAAAGTATAAATCTTTTAGTATCATGTATCGATACACGCATTTTCAGGCTGGGATTTCAGGTTAAAAAAATTGTTTAAACAATAGAAAAATAAGAATAATGACAAGTCTAGTTAGAATTTCGGTATTCTTATAAAAAAAAGCGTGTATGACTAAATTATGAGATTTTGATTGTGTGGCCAAACTCACCCACACATAACCACATCCATAACGGTTTTTATCCTGCAGAACACTTGCGTAAAAGCCCTTCCCTAGTTCAAGCCAAGGGTTTTTCTGCAAAGTTTTATGGTATTCTCACCTTAGCAGGGACTTTTCAGAACCCAGTTAAAAATATTTCTTTTTCTTATAAATACGTATACTCAGAAATTTTGTTCCTAGGTTTAAAAGGAGTTCCATCACAAACTAAATGGATGGCTCAAGTAAGTTATATTTTTGCACGTAAAATCAATAGTTTAAATAAATTCAAGTGTCTTTAAATGATTACTGACACCACACGGTCTGTTTCAATCGAGCTCGAAGCTCCAGCTTTTTCTTTGCGGTCGTTTTTTTTTAATTTTAATTCGATTGCTTGCCTTAGGAATTAAAAGGAAAAATACTTGGAGCTGATCCGAGGGTGATATCACTGGGTAGGTGCATTTTTTTGCCAACTTTTGGTTACGAAGAGAGGGGAAAGGAAGGGGGAAACTCTTCCATCCAAATATGATAGTCCCGCGTAAAGCGGCAAACATCAAAGTAATTTTGACGTCATTATGTTGCTCGTCGGCAAAATGGTCGAAGTTCTAATAGGAGTAACATTTTGAGTTTTGGCGTTTTGACGTTGGATTTGTTGCTACATCCGCAGCTTGGAACATAAATGGGGTATAGCGGCTGTAAAACTCCTATCGCTTGGAACTAGCATGCCTCTGAGCATTGTAATGACGTCAAAAATCGGATTAAATTCGAAATAAGTTTGAACGGAAAACCAATTAAATATGGCGTAGGAGATGTGACTGAAGTGGGAAAAACATAATCTATAAGGTTAAATTTCTGGTTTTTGCTATATATATTTGCAAAGCGAATACCTTTTTGTTCAATTCTAAAATACTGTGAACATTTTAAAATTAACTTATATGGGAGTGGGATGTAAGCTTTAATTTTAATGCTGACTCATCATAAATTTTTTTTAGTATATTATGAGGCATTGATGAAGGTGAATATACTATTTGTAATTGTTTTTATACTTGCAAAAAAATGATTATTAATTATTGAAAAGTTGCTAATTGACCACTTACTCGGAATAAAAGAGTACAATAAACGATTTTCAGTGCTCTGTGATGGAGCACATGTGTGAACTCTACGTAGCTGATTTAATTTGTTGTATTTTGTCGTCAGCAAATAGGGAAATCCGTGAGCTGGAAAAACGTAGACAAAAATCTCGTGGACCAAGTATGGACAAATCGACCAAATAAAACTCAAAATCAAATTTTCATCCAACCTCTGAAATACTCAGGTACTGCTTATGTTGTTACTCACTTAATACCTTGCTTACTTTATTTTTAGAAATTTTTGCATGAAGAACACTTCATGATTTTGCCTTTTTTCTCTCGAATATTCGCTCGATAGATACGCTCGATAGATACGCTCGATAGATACGCTCGATATAGATACGCTCGATAGATACGCTCGATACACACGCTCGGCACACACGTTCGATCTTATACAAGGTCACATTTCTATGCACTAAAGAATTACTGTGACACTGGACAGCATCCATACTTGATTTGAAATAAGAAAAGTCCAAAATAGGCTGCTTGTGTGGCAAACGACACAAAAATGTGTATTGTTTAAGTAAACACGACGAAATTATACAAAATGTATGTAAGTTTCCAGTTTTTTAAGAGCAGTTTATCCGAAAAACGCGTCTTTCGCTGAACTGGCCAGTCATAAAAAACACCTTTTTACCATGCTTCTTATAGAAAATGTAATTTTTTATAATCTTAGGTCAAAAATATACGGAGAAGATAAAAAATCTGCGCTCAACAATGGAATCTCGCAATACCGCCGCCATTATTGTTCAAGCACTCGACGATGTTGCTTGTAAGTTCCTGACATGTCTGGTTGATATTTTTTTAACATTTCATGTTGAGGAGTCTTTGAGATCTTTTTATTTGTTTCAGGGTTGCTCAATCTGCGTGGAAACGATATACCTTACAACCCTTTCTTTTATGCTTACGTCATCGTCACGCGCTCTAACATAAGGTATGCAAGTTCACATGTGACAAAAGTGTTACTATAGCAACACATTAGCAACGACACCCCGTCGTTATAAAAAGCTTCAATGCTCTAAGTAACACATCATTCAAAAGGCAATATTTATGGGGCGGCAACACTGACAATATTACCATTAAACATTATTTATATATATATGACCAAATGTGGGGGGTTCATATGGAGAAAAAACAGCCCGCAAACCGGGGGCCTCGGTTGTCCGAGATCTCGCGTAGGCGGTATCTCGGTTAAGCGGGCTGTTTTTTTTCCATATGAACGCAATTTTTAATTCAGCCCGGTTGTACATGCTTGCATCAATAATAGGTTTATTCGACGGTGATATACTTAAAGGGGCTACGAAACGGGCTGTTGTTTTCCAATTAAGTGACTTACACGAAAGTCGAGCTAATGGCGGTGGAAAAGTTTATGATCACTGAGGACCAAAACAACAACTTAAATCATCTTAAATCTCACATTGGGGATCCAAATATAACTGAAAATGACAGAAAAGTTCCTACATATATTGGATATCCATGATTTATTCGATATATGCACTTACCTTGCTAACTCAAACTTTCTAATAAAATTAGGTTCAAACCTATTGAACGAGATAGCTAGCTATATCCTTCGAAATTTTGCATAAAAACATATAAGTTTATTGTACATCAAGCCAGTCTAGGCAACAACAATGACTTTACAATCTTTTTAGAGGTATGAATTACCTTCTTAAAGCTAGTAACATTTTTTTTAACAAATACAGCTCCTCGTGTTGTCTCAGTTCCCTCGTCAAAACAAACTTTCGATTTACTAATATTTAATATATTTTACAGAGCGTAGCTATCCCCCCCCCCCAAAAAAAAACAATACTGAAGGAAAAGTTTTCTTTTTTCGAAAATAAAAATTAAAAAGTAGCAAATTCAAAATTCAAAATGTATTATTCATAAACGGGTTGTCTAGACGTCTGTGTCGTTCTAAAGTGTGTATCATTTCTTGCACCTTGACCTTTTCAGTGGACCGTTTATTACACGCCATTGTTTGGAAATTGTGGGGATTGAGTTTATTGAATCGTTTCGTAGCCCCTTTAAGGAGCCAGTTCTTTCCACCACCGAAACTTTTTAGTTCACCTGTGACTTCGAAAATATTTAAAAGACGTTGAAGAAGACTTGTGTTGTGTTTAATCCGATTATTAAAAATAAGGGAATTTATCATGAATTACATTACAGGATCACATATATTATCTTGCAAAACTTTATTCGCTGTTAAACAAAGAACTTTATGAACCATGAATGAAATTGTACAACAACCTACCTCGTATATCAAGTTATCGCACTTGTGCTCGAAAAATATCATTAAATTTTTTTTTCGAAAAAAATCAATATTCATTTCCGATATTTTTCTCTGTGCGATAACAACCCCATATTTGCGCCTTTTCGTTTCAATAATTTTGAGTGGGTGCAAATTTTAGGTGATAAATAAATGACTAGCTTCATTTTCAACTCTTCCAACATGCTGAATGTCACAGAAAAAAAGATGTCGCGAACGTCACAGAAAAAGATGTCGCCGACATCACAGAAAAAAGACGTCGCCGAAATTTAAATATTTCATACGATTAAAGAGTCACTGTCTTTTTAACAATTCAATTTTTAGTTTATTTACAGATATGAAGAAGATAAACGCAAGTGTCAAGAACCATCTTTGTTTAAAAGACATGCCTGCCAACATGTGTGTCAATGTGAGAGATTATGATTATGATCTTCTTGGAAAAATCATACAGAATCTTGTCAACACTAATGGAACGATATGGGTTAGTTTTCAACCTCGTCCCCAGGACCTCTTTTCGCTTTTTTGATATCGGGGACGGCCTCTTTTCGCTTTTTTGATATCGGGGACAGCGTTGGTTAGTTTTACAACATAATAGAGCGATTGTGTTTTAACAGTCATAACTAAACGCGCTTTAGTAAAAATTTAAGGAAGAGTTAAGGAAGAGGTAGATGAAAAAGTTTTTTTATTATTATTGTAATTATTTACCCAGGATAGCCTCTTCAGTTCCTATTGGTACTGCTACCAACGAGGGTCCTGTGAAGGGGTTCCTAGTGCATTTCAGGTACAAAAGTCGTGCAAGCACAACAATCGTTCAACTAGACAACCGCCTAAGATATCAATCCTATTCTCATGCTGAACGCTAAGCAGAAAGGATAGATTCACAATTTTATAGTCTCTGGCATGACTCGGCCAGGGTTTGAACCCAAGACCTCCCGCACTGAAGGCGAACGATCTAACACAAGGCTACCAGTCGGTAAAAGTCGGTTTTGTAGAAAATAAGAAAATTTGATTTGCTACTTCTCATAGAACTAATGAAGTCATTTAAAACAAGTTTGTGTTTCTTCGACCTAAAATAAAATCGAATTTTTAAAGTTATTGGAGTAGAAGGCCACCCTACGGTGGCAAAGCTATTATGATCTGAAAAGCACTTTTCCTTGTCAATGTTTTAGGTACCTCCAAAATCATCGGTGTTCATTGGTAGTAAAATTCCTGAGGTAAATGTGTTACGACTTTTTTCACAAATAATATTTTTTATTTTGACGAATTGTTGTTGTCAATATTCTTTCACTTCGTTTTCACTTGTGTTTATTTAACAGGAGCAAAGACACGTGGAATATTCGCCAATTCAACTTCCCAAGGCACGAAAAAATCGAGTTGAAATTGAGGGAATGAAAATTGCAAATGTGAGTTGGTATTTGACCTTATTAATCAGTTTTTATTTCATACCGATATACCGTAATTCCTCTTTTTAGCCCCCTCCCTTTATTTAGCCCCCCCTTCTAATAAGCCCCCCTCCAGCGACTCAAAAAGTTATTTAGCCCCCTCCCTTTATTTACCCCCCCCCCCACAAAAAAAAATAATAAAAAATAAAAATAAAAATAAAAATAAAAATAAAATAAAAAAGTAAAAGTAATCAAAGAAATTCGATATTATTCGTTGATTTAACGTCATATACAACGATATCCATATGTTGTAGATTTAATTTTTCTCCCCAAGTTTTGTTTGCAAAATATCTATGGTTCTGTTTTTTTACAACGGGCTGTGTATGTTCCAGGGACTAGGCACAGGCACAGGAGCGGTGCATGGAAGACGTAGAACTTCTTCTGTTAGATGAAGATGATGATGAAACAGATCAACAGATGAAGTTAACATTATGTATTAATTTGAAAAATAGATATTGTGTTTAAAATTCTATTATTTATTTAGCTCCCTCCCTTTATTTAGCCCCCCCCTTCTATTAAGCCCCCCGTCTAAAACCTCCAGAATTTAATAAGCCCCCGGGGGCTAAAAACAGGAATTACGGTATGCTTTTTTGGTGTTCTAGTAGTTATTTTTTTCTTTAGATTAAGGATGGTATTGCAATCATGGAGTATTTTGTCTGGTTGAAGAAGCAAGTAAGACGACTTGATTAACCAATCTTTCTTACACTGTCACCAACCTTGTGAAACGTTTTTCTCAAATTTTTTGTTTTGTCACATATTTGAATGGATGTGTTTTTTGATAGATTGCTGAAAAGAAAAAAGTGACAGAAATCACTGGAGCAGAAAAATTGAGAGAATTTAAAAGGTATAGTGGTTCTTGCATTCTTTTTATTTGATCCTCATTTATTTGTCTTTCTATATAAAATATTTAAATTCTTTTAGCAAGCAAGCAAATTATGTTAGTTTGAGTTTTGGAACCATCTCTGGCTTTGGTGCAAATGGGGCCATAATTCATTATAGGTATAATACTTCTTCTGTTTTCTTTCATACACTATCGTTGATGACTTATTTACAGAATGCTTGTAATATATCTAAAAATATCTTCCACGTTTCTAAGAAATAATTTCCAGGTCCTACATGCATAAAAATAGGGTGAGAATCAAAGGGAGTAACTCGAAAAGTAACTCGAAAGTAACATTCTATTTATAGAGCTGACCAACATACAGACGCAACGATCACTGATAAATCCCTATATTTGTTAGACTCCGGTGCTCAATTCCAGTGAGTTGAATTTACGATGTTAGTTCTGCAGCGCCTTTCCTGAGTGGTATAGATTTTCCGTTTGATTCAACATTATGTGGGATAATTCTTGTCACACTCATTCTTCCTAATTATAACTCGTCCTGGTTTTCAAAACAAGGAGAAATAAGCTTACATAGACACGGTTTTTTTCAGGAAAGGTGTTCTTTGTATGATTTCTAATTTTTTGTCATTGGTTTGTTCAGACTCACGATGTATCATTTATAAAATCATAGTCGGTGGCCCGTGGATAAACCCACAGGTTCGCCCATTCTTTATGTCGTGTGTCTCGCTACTGCGGTTACCATTTTGAGTGACAGACAGACAGACGTATACGGGTATTATGAAATTATTTATTTACAGTGAAGGTTCAACAGACATTACGCGGACTATACATCTTGGTACACCTACAGAAAAACAAAAGGTACGTGTAGCACGCTCGTAATAATTTTCGCGCGTGTGCTATCTCTCGTTACGTGTAATTTCCAACTTATTTCGCGTGTATTAATCGCCTGCATGAATTTTCGCGCAATGTCTCCATTTCACATGAAATATTTAGCTATATTTTTAATTTTAAATAACTAAAAATAGAATAAGAGAAAAAAATGAAGGAAAACACTTTTAGCGTGATAATGTATAAATCAAATATATTGCGCGTACTAACAACTGTAATAATTAGCGCGCGAATGGGTTAAAATTAACCGCGTCAAAAAAGGTAATCTTAAACAAGGAAAACCTTTTTGTAGGAGATGTACACATATGTTCTAAAAGGAGCCATTGCGTTGGCACGTGCAACATTTCCTTTCGGCACTTACGGTAAGTTAATCGTACAAAACTTTCCATCATTTTCATCATCAACGAGTGGTTTAGCACTTTGAAAGATTCAGGTTAAAATGTGATTGGCAGTGACATTTTTTGTTCTAGTTGCAAGATTTTCATGTTCTTGAATGTTTGTCAACATTTTAGGATTAAAAATCTTAACCCTCGTTTCTTGCCATTGTTTAATAACGGACTCCATTGCTGTACAAAATTATGTTACGATTAGATCAGTTTTTTACTGTCCAGGTCGAAATATCGATGTGTATGCACGACAGTTCTTATGGAACAATGGATTGAATTACAGGCATGGTACAGGACACGGAATTGGTTCCTTTCTTAGTATACATGAGGGTATGTGTTTCTTAGTGTACGTGAGGGAGTGTATTTCTTAGTATACATGAGAGTATGTGTTTCTTAGTATACATGAGGGAGTGTATTTCTTAGTATACATGAGGGAGTGTATTTCTTAGTATACATGAGGGAGTGTATTTCTTAGTATACATGAGGGAGTGTATTTCTTAGTATACATGAGGGTATGTATTTCTTAGTATACATGAGGGAGTGTATTTCTTAGTATACATGAGGGAGTGTATTTCTTAGTATACATGAGGGTATGTGTTTCTTAGTATACATGAGGGAGTATATTTCTTAGTATACATGAGGGTATGTATTTCTTAGTATACATGAGGGAGTGTATTTCTTAGTATACATGAGGGTATGTGTTTCTTAGTATACATGAGGGAGTGTATTTCTTAGTATACATGAGGGAGTGTATTTCTTAGTATACATGAGGGAGTGTATTTCTTAGTATACATGAGGGTATGTGTTTCTTAGTATACATGAGGGCAAGTGAGATATACCTATTAATCTCCAAGTGCTAGTAGAAAGCGAGAACTGGACCAGTTTGTACGAGTTGCAGCAAAGCTTTGTTTTTTCTTGTTATATCGAAATATTTATCATATGTTATAGGGCCAGGCAGGATAAATAATGGCAGAACAGGTCTTAGCGAAAGTCCTTTATATAAAGGGATGGTTTTCTCAGATGGTAAGTGGGCATCCAGCTGAACGCGTTCTTGGTTTGGCTGCATGCATTATCATAGCACAACTGCAAGCAACTTAGCTTTAATATTTTGTAACACTGTGTCTCTTACTTTTAAAGAGCCTGGGTACTATCAATACGGAGAATACGGAATTCGATTAGAAACAGCTATCTGTGTGAATGAGAAAGAAACTAAGGTACTTGTAATAAAGTTTAATTTCAAATATATTTAGTATATACTCAGTTGTCCAGTTTTATTTATCAAACGTTTTAAATTGCATTTTTAGTACCGCATGGGAAACCAATCATTTTTGGGATTCCATCTGTTAACTTGGGTAAGATTGTCTGTTTAATATCGCTGCTTTTTGTCAGTTATATTTGACATGCCTTAATTTATGAATTTTTCGCGCGGGATTAATTTTCGCGCATCTTTTTTCGTGCGCATTTAATCTTAAGTGTTCTAAGATTAGTTTGTTTACAAACATTTTACATGGCGCTTAGAAGCTTTATCAATCTTGGATTTATGCCAACTAACCCTCTTAATATTGTGATAATGGATACTCTTCAATCATTATAATCTCATTATTCATTTTTTCATTTTCGCGCATTCTAATTTTCGAGCATTAACTGAAAAGAAATATCTCGAAAAATTAGTATTTTCGCGCAACCAATGTTCGCTAAAATTAGATGTGACCTTCACACCCATGTGTATTTTCCATTATAGGTACCATTCGAAAAGAAGTTAATAAACATTGACATGCTTACGGAAGTAGAAGTGAGTGTCCTTCGGTCTGCGAAATACACAACTCTGATATTCGGAAGTACAGAGTTTTCAATAAATTTCAACGTGTATCATTTTCTTTCTTAGATTGCATGGTTAAATAATTATAACAAAGAAATACGACATATTATGGGAACAGAGTTTAAAAAACAGGGTAAAACTGAAGTCTACAATTATATGATGGAATTAACCGAACCATTTAAGAAGCAACAAACAAGTTCTGCCAAGATGAACAGTTTTTCTTACGTGTTGGTATGCTTATGCCTGAGTGTTGCATGCTTCCTTGAACAAGCAACTCACTAACTCATCCCCATACTCTCTTGATGTGTTAGTTCTATTGCTTTTCTTTATTCGGCAGAATATTGTACCCAATACTATAATGACACGATATGAAAAAGAATAACAGTTGGAGTTGAAATGTTTTGTTGACGAAGTGGTACGACACCTTCAATGAATGAACAAATCGTTGTATTCAAGAAAAATCTCTCTTTGTATTGTTATAGAAGTCATTTAAAAATTACGTGACGCTTAGCTACTGCATTTATAACAAGACTCACCGTAACGCTTCGAAATACTTCGTAACGCTTACGACATAATGTTTTTGATAATTTGGAACGACAACAGCTCTGACTCTTTTTGCGTTACGTAATTTTCTAAATGACCTTTTTGTGTAAGCGGATTTTTTTTTATAAATATACTTGACCTTATGTTGAATAAATTAGTGAGTTATTTATGTTCTCACGGACAGGTTTAACTAGAAAACCTAAAAAGAAAATCGGTAAACGAAGAAAAAAAGACGAATTGCAATAACAAAAGAAAACATAATTCGAACAGTTAACTAATATCTCTATGACTAGGTCAACACCAGTTTTCGTTTTTCTAAAAATTAAATTCTTTAAAGAAAGAAATGTGTAATGGAAATGTTATACTGAAATGTTACATCATGTGCAGGATTCGTTTTCACATGTTCGGAAAGGGGGAGGAGAAACCTGGAAGAGATTGAAGATATAGCTAGCGAGGGTTGTTTTAATTACCCTCGTCGATTTTTGAGACTTTTTCCCCTCCACCCCCCCCCCCCCCCCCCCCCACCCTTCTGCAACCTTTTCTAGGACCATTTTTATGGACGTCAAACGAGTTTCATTTGTATGTCGAACACGTCGAACGAATGCAGTGACTACAGTGTGGTTAGGCCTAAGTACAAATCTCCTGTAATAAATTTACACAGATTTGCACAGAGATGCCAACACAAGTTATTAAAAAATAATACATTGAGTAACACAGCTTGTGAAACGGCCAGTTCGGGAAATAACAACATCGTCATTTGATTTTTTGACTTCCCCATTTACAGAATAACACACCGGATCGAAATCATTCTGCTTTAGATATCAGAGCGGAATGATTTTGTTTCGCCCTGTGTTTTTGAGTCACTTTGTCCACTAGGTGTCCCTCCAGCCCTGGGCATACAGAACGCCGGAAACGAGTGTGTAAAGGCTTTAACGTCTAAAGTACAACTTGCTAGGGCCGGAAAAGGGCTCTTCATGTAAATTAGGGAATTCAACGACGAGACAGATTTCTCTCTGGCCTACATGTCATTTTCACAAGCCCCATGAACAAGTTTGCTGGGCTTCTGAACTGCCGGAAAGCGAGTCACATGCTTTTAAAGTCTCTAATCATGCTGCCAATGCATGTTGTCCCTCCTTTCTTTATACAGAAAATTTTTATTCCGCTTTAGGCTCTTGGAACGCCAGTTTCTAGATTCACATGCTTTAAAAGCTGTAATGTGGCTTCTTGTAACCTAAAAAAGACGCTGTGGTCCTACACCCTAGACAAATAGAAAGAGCATTGCCCTTCGAAGCTGCTTTAAACAGCGTAAAGTCAACAGTTTCACCTGGGTAAAACGTTCGGTGAACGAGGTGCAGGATCCTAGAACTCTGATAACGGTGTACATACTTTCAAAGATTGCAATGTAGCTTTTTTCGCTTCAGTTTACTGAAATTCTTTTAACTCAGTTGAAACAAAAATCAAATATCTTAAAAGTAATATTTTCTTGTATTCAAATTGCTGCCAATTCTTTCACATACTTTCTATGTTCGCTTAAACTTCGCCCCATCAATTGAACAACGCCATGCTATTTTATCACGAAAATAGTTTAAAGGGACACACACAAATGTTATGCTTCCACGTATACTGTTAAAATAGTTGCGGCAAACCGTCCTCGTTCTCCAGAGCTCTTTAAAATAAATTTCGACCAACTTTGTTGGCTATCAAAATAGTTAGCGAACCACAAGTCATTTCTTTTTTTCGCTTTTTCTCGTAAAAAAAGACATTACGAAACTCCTAGGTTAGATATAGCGCAGAATATTGGCTCGATAAAAAAATTCCTTTGAACCCTTAATTACACGTTTTTCTTATGTAAGAAACCACTTTATAAGAAACTGATTGTCGCCTCCTACAAAATTAAGAAACTTTTACTAGTAGTTTAAAGTAAGAACTTTTTTCACGCATTCAGTCAACGGCATTGGATTGACATTCAGGTATTGTTAACTGGTTAAACAAGAAATTGGACGAATATCGAGTACTTAAGGGCAGAAACTTTCTTGGGCAGAAACTGTCGTGTCTTTTGCATTTTTCTGGTCACTTTTGCAAGGTTTATGCCTTCGGAAATTATAAATCATAACATTTTTTCAAGCGAAAGTTTTGCACTTAAAGTACTCGATATTCGTCCAATTTCTTGTTACTTTTCCAGACGCCAAAGTTTTTTCACCACAAAAAATAATTAAAAAACGGCGCAATCTCAAAGCTAGTGATTTATTTCTTCTTTAATCATCAACTACAATAACATTTAGCCTTTTCATTCTTCTTTGGTGCATTTCTCGGATATCCCGAGTCCTTGAAACGGCCCTTACCTTATGCAGACGTTTGATTATAATAATAAGAGAGAAAAAAAAAAGAAGGGAATTGTTGCCATTCGCGAAAGATTTTCCCCAAATGAAGTGATTTATGATTTTCGCGAAATTCATCCAAAAATTGCAATTCGCGAAAGTTTTTGTACTAATTTTGTACTAATTTCGCGATTTTTTTGACCTCGCGGAACTCTCTGTCGTAGGTTATCCTGACAAACCGGAAGATTATTATAAATTTACGATTTCAACGGAACAGACATCATTTTAGATGATAAAAAATAGGCAGAAGAGGCATTATCTTTTCTAGGAAATAAACGAGGAACAAAGTCAACGTGAATTTTGAAAATTAGTGTTAATGACCCTTGAGTGTAAATATCGAGGACGTTATAAATGTTAATAATTAATTTAAAACCCGTAATTACAGTATAAAAAGATATTTTTCTAGCAACCACAATACA
>JASGCC010000926.1:0-49040 GCA_030067915.1 Hydractinia echinata | reverse complement strand
AAAGATTACACAGCCATTTTGAGGAAGAGAAAAGGTAGGAAGATTTTCTTAAACTCATTCTTGCTGGGCCTTTTTTAACACGCTCTGAAGAAATTTCAGAAAATCGAACTTAATCAAATTTTAAGTCACACTTTGATTGAGCGCTCAATCTGGCATATGGTTAAATCCAGGATGTACTGAAGACAGTGGTAGATATTGAACAGCTCACCACTGTCTATTATCTCAAGAGTTTTAACACTAATTACAAAGCAGTGAACATAAAAAAATAACAAAAAAAAGTCTAAACCGAGTATATATATAGCGTCCCATAACTGCAGTAAAAATTAAAATATTGACTTGAGATTTGGTATGATATGGTTTTAGATTGGTTTGATGAAATTGAGCCAAAAAATAGTTCTATTATCATCATACTTTCTGAGTTTCGGAATTTAGCCCTTTTCAGAGACGCCGATAAGCCATTTTTGACAGCATATAAATTTTGACAAAGATACAGGTTCAGAAAATTTTAAAAGCTATTCCAACCTCAGAAATAGGTCAGATAAGATTCAACCTAAAATTATGCCAGTAAACGAAAAATTTAGTTGCAAAGAATTCTTTTTGCTGATATCTTTTTGTGATTGGAAGCTCTATGAGAATACTGAATTAATCTTCACGGTTAGCTAGTTTGGCATTTTAAATATTTTCCAAGCAGAATGATAACAATAAATAGATGTATATATCAATTAAAAATCGTTTTTTAAACAGTAGCAGAATTTTGATGAGCTCTGAAAAGTGCGACTTTATGGAACTAATTTTGGTCCAAAATTATTGCTCAACATTTTTTTCTTTTAAGGTAGCAATACTTTGTTGTTGGTAAAGTCGTATACCAATTCTTTCTAAACTGTTAAGGGGCTGTTCATTTGGGAAATATTTCCTCGGGAACCGGGTAAATGGTTCAGCATGATATCAAGTCGAGATCTCAGGTTCTTAACAAACTCATAACAAAATTTAGTTGCGTTCATATGAGAAAAAACATTTACCCGCCTCCCGAGATCTTGGGTGCGCATGATCGAGATCTCGGTAAGCGGGTAATGCATTTTCCCATATGAACAGAAGTTTCCTCGGTAGATGAGATAAATTTATGTTGATTCGGCATAATTTTCAAAAATAAACAATAGATTCTTATCACAATAAACAATAGAAACTTATCACATGGTATTTTCTCATCCGAGGAAAAGTTTTCTTGCCTATGCCATATGAACAGAAAGTAAAAATTATATCATGCTGAAATATTTCCCCGCTAACCAAGGAAATATTTCCCATATGAACAGCCCCTAAGGCAGTGATACATTGAATCGACAAAACAGATCAGATGTGGACTTGGCGATTTCAATTTTCAAACCAGCATAATGCTTTTGATAAAATGTTTGGATTATTTATGTTTTAAAAAATAAAAAAGCCGTAAGGCGTTTTAAAAACATGTCATTAGGAAAAGAAAAAGCAGAATTTATCAGTAATGGGTGGCTTTTTGGAAATGTTAAGGCCACAAAATGTAAAAGCAAAAAAGACTTCCAAAGTAAATACTTTTTTGAAGCCTTTTTCACCCAATATAACTGCAAGCAGTGAGTCTGCCATATACAAATTCAGTTTCAGTTAACTATTGTTTAAATAAAGTTTGTGCAAAAAAATATTAAAAAAACAACTTTGGGATTCGTACAGCAAAATCTTGGTCATCATATAAAAGCAGTAATGTAGACACAGATATGAACTTACAGTAAATGAGAATACTAAAGTTCAGCCAAAATGAATAAAAAATGTAAATGTTATTATGAAGTTAAATTTCTGCCTAGCTACTTTCAGTCAAGCACCTAGAATGACGCGGCCATTTGAGAATTATGGTCAGGTGGGCAAATCATTTATCAATTTCCAAGTTTTCCCTAGCTACAAGTTTTGCAACCCAGTGCTTGCTAGCCAACCAATTCAGTAAAATAAACATAACTAAATTGTTTGAATTTCTTCAATGAAACAGCAGCCTAAATAACATGATTGTATATTTATACATTCAGAAAACAATCAGGCAATATGCGAGCAGTTTTTGGTGTTGCGTATGAGAGGAATCAAAACAAACTCGCCGCACGTATCTGTGACGTAAAACACCGAGCTTGCTTAGCTCTGCAAGGTTATATATAAAACTTTGGTTAATTGAGACAAATCTCATTAGATATTACACACAGAAAAACTGTGTATTGGAGGGTCACGTGACGAGGCCTCCTCCAGGGTCATGTTCGTATCCCCGTCCGGGGTCAGAAAAGATGCAAGATGCCCTGGGGACGAGGTTGGAAATTATGGATATTTTTTAAATTTTACACAGTAAAGCAAAATGAGCGTCATTTAAGGGATAATCCTAAAAAAGTTCTTTTACACTTAAATAAGAGAAAAACGAAAGCAAAAGCAAAAATGCACTTTCTCCATTGTCAAAGGAAGTATATTACGATTAGATGCTTGTAACAAGTTTTACGCAGTTTTCAGTATTGTATACGATAATTCTTTGCTGGTAAATACTGTGTTCTCATTGGTTGAGAATATCAAACTTAATCGATGTTTGATCATATGCATGCAATATCCAAAATGTCAATCATTCAGCTACATGTTTGCTCATTCACAATACAGAATACATCATTCCACAGAGCTGATAATAGAAATGTTCTAGAAAAGATGGATGGATGGGTATTACGAAACAAAGAAAGATGAACCAATGTAAGTAGAATTGTTTGTATTAAACCATTTATGATATCATCCATACGACTGACCTTATGGATGTTATCGGTGGAGTTCTACTACATAAAAAAGAATGTTTGAGTGGCTTTGGGTAAGGGTTAGTTAGTCGACCCCAACTTATTTCTTCTATTAACCTTAAGTAATTATTTTGACAAAACTTGATCATTTTCGAAAGTGCATTTGCTAATCTTTAACCTCTTCACTCTTTAGTTGGCGATGTGAAAGGTGTTTTATATTTTATCTTCGCCATTAAATTCAAAATATGCTTAAATAAAGATGTTTTGCACTCAAAATCTTAGAAATTCTCGAAAAGTTTAAAAAACACTATAAAACATTTAAATTTATTTACAAACATTGGATGGCGGAAAGACAAGGAGGACCTTATATAAAACCTCATTGAACCTTTTTTTCTTGAGACTTATCATTAGTAACATTTTAGCTGGCGCTGAAATGTTACTAATGCAGTACATTTTTAAGTATTATAAAATAATTTTTTTCTCAGCACCTGTCTATTTATCTTCGGAAGGTCTTGTTATTTTTCAACAAAGTGGAGGACCATAAATTGCTAAGAAACACTATATTATATTTCTTTTCAAATTGCTTTTGCGTTTAAAAAAGACATAACATAACATGTACAGCAGAAGATAACCGTGTTGCATTTCCATTATAACTTTGAGGCTAAATAACTTAAAACGGCTGTTTGACATCAGTTGCTTTATCCCCTCGTTTGTAGCAGACACAGCATGAGCGCAGTATTTGACGAACGGTTTGCGAAATTACAGGATTTGGGATGATGTCATCAACCCTCTGATTTTGAAACAGGTCAGTTGGCGCAGCGTTATTGGTTATTTTCACATTTTTTTTAAGTTGACGGCTGATATGGATGTAGCGAATTAATTTGTAGGTTAGTTAAATAACCCATGAAAATTACGCCAAAACAAGCTAAAATTCAACACAAAATTGATGTTGGTGACATGGTGTTTGGTGTTGGTGTAAAGAATGATCCGTCCAAAAAAAAATTAAAGCTTTGTTTGTTTGTTTGCCTCTGTTTTGCTGGAACGGAGACGCTAAATGGAAATAATGTATAGTATCGTCTGATTTCGACAGTCAGGGTAAGTTTTTTCTGATAACAAAAAAAATTGTACATAAAAAGATAATTGCTGGAGTCCTTAATTTTTTTTTTGCTAAAATATTTGCCTCCTTTAATCAATGTGATATTTCTCCGGCTATAAAAGTCATTACATACGATGGCCCCGAGAGCTCATTTCTCTTCTAACTTAAAAAAAACTTCTCTTCTATGATTCAAACAGTTCTATTCTGTATTTCCACAATTCTTTCTGTATTTTGACACTTCTTTTCTGTACTTAACACTTTTATGCATGTGACCAGAAACTTTCATTTCACAACTAAATTTAAAAATCTGGTCCGCAATTTACGCCCGTATGATAGTCTGCATTTTTTTTTTCTCACTGTTCGCGAGAGATTCCAGATAACACGTGCTCAATTTACCAACAGCTTTATAGTTGCAGCGGTAGGTCCTGGTGCATGTGCATGAATAAAATTAATATCACGAATTAATTCACCTCATTAGCAGGGTTTTTTAATTTAGACATAATAAATGGCAAAATGACCGCCCAGAGTCCTCAAATTATAGTGGGGACCCAGGTTTGGGAAACTTACCCAAACTGGTCTCAGGTGGTCCCTAGTTACCCACGCGGTGAAAAATCATTGACGTCACCACCTAGTTTCCAAGTTATTTGGCCACAAAATTTTAAGTGCACTGTAATGGCATCATTAATTTAATATAGGATATTGACGTTAAAGTAGTATTATTGACGTCGCGCCGTAACGTCAGAAAATTTAACATATTTAGACATGCTTTTTCGGCAACATCAAAAGAAAATGAAGACATCCACTTTGCAGAGACACGGAAGTGGCGTATTATTATATAGACTAGTCGATAAAGCCCGTGGAAAAATACACTGAGGTAGGATAAAAATAAAGAGGAAGCGTGATTTGAATTTTGATGACGTCAGCAATCCATCCACAAAAAAAATTTGAAACCTTGTTTTCACGTTGCCTCTATTGTGCGAGCTTAAACTGCTGATCAAGAAAATGTATATGATCATGTGCTTTTGATGAGCAGTTAATGAGATATAAGGGTTTAAAACTTTGCTGACGTCAGCAATGGCCCGTCAAAACACTAAAAAAAAACAGAAATTTGTAAGCAGTGCAGATTCAAAAAAAAAATGGCGAAATTTAGTTTATTCTTTGCCTGTAATGTGAAAATCCACTTAGGCAGAGAAAAAATTAAAAAAAGCTTCATTTAAATTTTGATAACGTCAGCAGTGTCCCGTTCATATACATAAAAAATATTCTTAGAATTTTGTTAACCCGTAACATCTATTGTGAGGAGCTTGAAACTCTGATCAAAATAACGTATATGAACATGTACAATTACCGAACAGATAAAGAGAATTCGTACGTTTAAAAATTTTGCTGACGTCAGCAATGGCCCGTCAAAACCCAAAAAACATTTTTCAGAAATTTGTATATGTGTTGCCTTCATCGTAAAGATCTTAAAACGGTGATCAAGAAAATGTATAGGATCATGTACTTTTGACAAACGGTTAGGGAAATATTGTGATTTAAAGGTTTTTTGATGACGTCATCAGCCCGTCTATTCCGAAACGGATTCGCGGTCCCAGGTTTGGAAATGTTGCCCAAATTGGTCCCAGGTGGTCCCTAGTTAGCTACGCGGTGAAAAATGACTGACGTCACCATCTCCTTTCCAAGTTATTTGGCCTCAAAATTTTAAGTGCACTGTAATGGCTTCACTAATTTAATATAAGATATTGACGTTAAATTAGGGTTATCGACGTCGCGACGTTTAACATTTGAGACATGACATTTTCGGCGACATCAAAGGAAAATGAACACATCCACTTTGACTGTCACAGACACACACACTCTCTGTATTATTATAAGAGACTAGTCGATAAGGCCCGTGGAAAAATCCACTGAGGCAGGATAAAAAAATAAAAAAAGCGTCATTTGAAATTTTGATGACGTCATCCACAAAAAAAATTAAAAACATTTTTTTCACGTTGCCTCTATTGCGTACAGGTTAAAGTGCTGATTAAGAAAATGTATATAATCATATGGCTGTTTCCCGTGGAAGAATCCACTGATTTCTCATTTAATTGATGTAACAGATATATACGTCCATCAAAAAACAAACAATACAGCAGTTCGAATCTTACAATCTGCATTATTATATAAATGACCAAAAAATTGAACAACTGCATTATAATGTGACATTTAAAATCTAAATCTACTAAAATTACTTTTTCTGACACTCTGACAATGCAAAATTATTCGGAAAGAAGTTTACCAAAGCATTTCAAACTACATCTCACCCATAAAATTTAAATCACTCAAAATGTCACATACAAAAAAAGCTGATCAATGTCAAACACAAACCTTTGTCAATGTTTAAATCAGTTTATTACAAACCCTGCCAAATGTTGACACAAAATGTGAAAAATAAACAATAAATTGTGCCTCTGGCAGACATTTTTTTTTAAGGTGTAAAAAAATGGATTGCAAGGATAAATTATAATGCAACAAAATGTTTTTTTATATATTGCATACGTTCCTTCCTCACTAAACTTTAGACAAAATGTCAAAAAAAACCCAGCTTTTAAACCCGAATATAATAAAAATCAGTCCTTTTAGCAACTTGCATGTTTTACCATCAATAAGTCTTAGACGAAATTTCAAATCTCACATCGTATTCTGTCACAAATGTTCACATAAAATATATATAAAAACTAACAGAGTGTAAAACCAATTGGCAAATTTTTTAGGCTAATTAGTCAAATTAGAAATGCAAAAACAAAGTTTGAGTCATAATTCATGTTAAAACAACAACAATCAATTTAACAGTTCATTATTTTATGTCAATTTTTGCACTAAATTTGCAACACAAAATACAAATTCTAAATAATCCCTATGGTTTTCCTCAAAAGTTTAATCAAGATATAAAAGATGAACGACAAAATCAAAGTTTGCAGAATTTAATCATTTTGGTATATATGTCTATTGATATATGCCTTCTATAACAATGTTTCAATCCAAATGATATTGCAACATAACATTTTATGAATTTTGTGGCAATTTTACGTTTTGTATATATATCGTCAGTTGAATTTCTCGTTCTAATATAAAAACAGGAATAGCTTGCAAGTTGCAAAGTCAAATTTTACAAAAATTAGTTCTTTCGCTATATTGCATGATCCTAACACATAACATTTAAAAAAAAACAAAAACAGTTTGTATATATTATATACACTATGTATATATATAAATGAAAAGTTACCCAGCCTTTCATGTATATATATTTTTTACATTTAGGGTAAAAAATGTGAATCCTTCCGCTGCTTTTCCCAAAAAAATTAAATTAAAAAATAAATAATCAACAACCCATGTAAATACTGCAACAAAATCAAAAAATGTGAAAAAGCTACGTAAAGTTTCCCCATAATGTCAAAAACCTCTGTCAAATAAGAATTATATAAAAAAACACAAGTTTTTTCGGTGTTGTACTCCCTCAAAAAAGTTGGAACTTGACAAAATGTCATAAACAAAAACATTTTAGTCAGAACATCTAGAACAACAAAAATCACTACACTAAAGGTACCAGAATTACTACTTGTTAAATAAAAATTGTTTCGTCATATTGCATGTAACCAATGTATATATATAAGTTTAGTTACACAAAATGTGAAAAATACATTATTTGCATAGCTACACAAAATGTGAAAAATACATTATTTGCTTAAAAACAGTCCTTAAACTATTCTTAAATATTATGTAATATATACATTATTATGTAATACTTTCTTAAAAGTTGTTGTGGCTTGTTAATTTAAGCTTAAAATGTCAAGTGAAATAAGTTACAGTCATATTTTCTTAGCAAAGACCACAAGATAACTACGGTAGCTAGCTTACATGTAAAAAGCAACATGAAGTAAAAAACTGAAGCTAACATAAGCTACAATCACCCACATAAATATTGAGACTTTTCGATTTTTGACAAAAAAAATTCACAAACTCGCACCACAAGTCTTCTCAAACTCGACGTACTGCCTCCAGGCTCACGGAACTTCAGCTTTAGGGTCCTAGGAAATTCTGAATTCAACTAGTGAAACCGAAAATTCACTAGAACGAAGCCTTACAGTGCTGCTATAGGCTAATTAGAGCTTTTTACATGTTTAAACCGTCTCAGTTGGAAAAATGGACATTTGCGTCAACGGCCATTTCTGTTTTTTTGATAGAATTTCTAGTTTGTCTCAAAGATTATGTGGATGGTTGTCTGAAAATTTTTATTTTGCCAATTTCGGTGGGAAGGCAAGTTCTTTCAAACACTTCATGTTGACAAATTTTCGAAATTCATCGTTCTCCTAATTTCTGGTGTAAAAAATCCGAAAAACTCGGATTAGTTTCCTCAAATAATTATTTTTTATTTTTTCAACTTTAAGTTCTTTTAAAAACATGGATTTGGAGTTTGGAAGTATTTTCAACTCTTTTATTTTGGTACAGAAAGACAGGTAATGGGTTTGCCTCCAACAGTTATGAGGAAAAAGTCGATTTAAAACGGTTTTTTAGCCGGAAATCACTGAAATTAATATTTTTCAGACAATCACCCACATAAATATTGAGACTTTTCGATTTTTGACAAAAAAAATTCACAAACTCGCACCACAAGTCTTCTCAAACTCGACGTACTGCCTCCAGGCTCACGGAACTTCAGCTTTAGCTTCTTAGGAAATTCTGAATTCAACTAGTGAAACCGAAAATTCACTAGAACGAAGCCTTACAGTGCTGCTATAGGCTAATTAGAGCTTTTTACATGTTTAAACCGTCTCAGTTGGAAAAATGGACATTTGCGTCAACGGCCATTTCTGGTTTTTTGATAGAATTTCTAGTTTGTCTCAAAGATTATGTGGATGGTTGTAGCTACAGCAGCTAATAGCTGGTCAGTTGAATATAAACTTGAGACTTAGCTTTGATAGAATTTCTAGTTTGTCTCAAAGATTATGTGGATGGTTGTAGCTACAGCAGCTAATAGCTGGTCAGTTGAATATAAACTTGAGACTTAGCTAGGTATAAAGAACATGGCTACATATTTATAAATTCCGAGCTAGCTAGCTATTAGGTTGTTGTTGGTGTGGTTGGCTTTATGATGCTAGCTAACAAACATGTCTCGCATCAATAATATCATCAAAACTAAAAAAAACATAAACAAACCTTTGAAACCTTGCTATACTTCATTTACATACCATGCCCTTTTTCAAATGTATTTGTAGATTTATTTTGAAGGCAAGAGAAGAAAAAAAGAACAGCCATCTTTTTTGCAAACACAATTTCCGTTACTTTGTGCTAGAACTTCATTTAACAAACCACACAAAACTCGCAGCTTTTCACGACAAAGAAGATATATATTTTTCGGCAACATCAAAGATTTTTTTTCGGCGACATCAAAGGAAAATGACGATATAAACTTTGCCTGTTACAGAGACACTGAACTGGCGTATTATTATATAGATATGCAAGGTCCACTAATATAGACACTAACTAAGAGCAGGGATTTTTTTTCATAGCCTGGAGCCAGTATGCCATTTATCAAAAAACTTGAGTTAACAAAATCCAATTCAATCAATATTCCGAACCAGAGTTTGTTCTGGGAAATTTTGTGAGTTCATGGAAGAGAATTGTTTCACACTTTGGAATAGAAATTTTTAGAATAAAAGGGAAGATTTCAGAGGAAAGAAGAAAAGTGTTGTTACTAAAAAGAGAAATGAGTTATAGGGTCCATCGTTATTACACAGTATGATTTTCACGATAACTGTCCGCTAGATATTCACGAGCAGAAAATGTCTTTTTTAGGCAATTGTAGAGGAGGTGATATTTCATAGATTCAAACTCAAATTTCTCTGCATCAAGTCTGTCCCTATTACTTTCTTCTAAGTCTTTCTCGGTCCACCTCTGTGTTTTGCATAAAGCCTCTTTTGACATTTTGTGGCAAGAGCCTAGCTAGCCAAAAACCAACAGCAGCATTGAAAGCAGGGGGAGGGGTTGTAGATAGTAATACAGATAAATGACCATGTAACGTGTTTAATAGTATTCAGAATTTCCATGTTTCATTTAATGTTTTTATCAGGTCAACCGTTTTAATTCTGTCGTACATGGACGTGTTATGAATCTTGTCACAACAATTTAATCACTTACTCAAATATCAGAACGCTATTACTTCGCTGAGCGATTAAACAAGTGAAACTAAGTTAGTTCAAGAAACCTAAGTATTTCTTGTATTGTGTAAACCGAACTGGTATCAAAACTTTATTGTGCATTTTGCAAATACAGCTTTTACTTTGCGTAAAACTTAAATAATTTTTGCCTAATTTCTATGAAAAGTGCATACCGACATCCAGCTTATTCAAGCTGGATGTCGTTATCACAACTGCGCCTATAGATGGTACGAACTTGCAATTTTGTATTTATTTAGATGTACTATATCTAATCGGAGAAAAAGTTAAATAATTTTTGTTTTCATATTCATTATTTTTTTCACTAGCTTTCAAATTTTAGGACTACATTATCATTACTATTATTTTCCCCGGTTAGCCGCTTTACTTCCTAAAAGAACTGTTATCACTGAGGGTCCTGCAAACGGGGTCCTAGTGCATTTAAAGCTCCCATTTGATCTACGGAAGGCGTGCAAGCACAACAGCCGCTCAACCAGACAACGGCCTAGGATATAAATCCTATTCTAATGCTGAACGTTGAGCAGAAAGGATCGATTCACACTTTTAAAGTCTTTGGCATGACTCGGTCGAGGTTTGAACCCAAGACCTTCTGCACTGTAGGCGAACGCTCTACCACAAGGCCACCAGTCGGTTTCTAGGTTTCTTAAGACCCTGTGATGTCTATATCAATTGCCACCAATTCGATGTTTTATCTTTGTAATAAAAAAATAAAAAAATTAGCATAAATTTGTTGCACATACATGAAATGAATAGACATTCTCGGAATTCATTAAAAATTTAAAAGAAAGTTATTGTGTATTTGAATTCTTGATATATTCTGAAATTATCAAAATCAAATTGAGCTATACTACGTCAAATAAAAGCAAAAATATTAAAAATTACACGTTTTAGAAAACATGAAATTTGGAAAATGTCTATTGTTTTATATTTTTATCATCAAAGACGAATCCGTAGAGTTTAAATCGCATGCACGCTTCGAATTTAAAAGTTTTGGGAACAATCGTCAAGTGATCTGTATAATTTCAACTTGTTGATCACTCATGAATCAGTATCCATGTTCGCTGTAAACTCCTCAAATGCAAACAAACACAAATTTGCTGTGATTATTGCATCGTTATTTATACATACAACTAACTTATTTATACATCTAACTTACAGTCTGTGCTCGTTTTGGAAAAAAAAGACATTAAGTAGTAAAATCAGAGAATGTATCAAAGATAAATTGCGTAATTTTCTTATGCTAATTTTATTCATTTATTCAAGGTCCTTTTTCTCATCCTGTAAAATTCAATTTCCCTCAATTCTGGTAAAAACGTTATGTTCTGAAATCAAGCTACTCTAGCATTGCTGTCATGAAATGGGACTTATTCGCTTATGGCGTTTTCATGAAGAATAAGAATTTTGAAGAAAACAACAGTTTATTATTAAATTAGTCGTTAGCTCCGTGGGAGAATTCCCCGTACTTAGATTTTCGCCCGTCGTACATATTTCCCGCATCGCTATCGTGCATTCGTAGCACAAACTGGCGATCAGCTACCATTCTGAAACAAGATACGGCTATTATTAAATACCTTATTCTCAAACAGCAAGCAGTCCTTTTAATATGTTAACTATTGTATTACTGAAGTAAAAAGTCAAAGAAATCACCTTTGCATGCGCTCCGTCTACACTTAAGTATCTTTTATTTTTCCCTTATAAGGATACCTCACATCGTACGATTTTACCTATGTGTTACCTCCATTGAGTCCTAAAAATAGGAAGCAAGTAAAAAAAAATGATTTGTGCGGAAAATCTAAATGATATGGGAAGGACGCGATTGTACATTTACAATCGTCATACAAGCTCTTCTATTGTTTTTATGCGCATTTTTGGTTCCAATTTTATTGATGTAATACCGTCTCCTAAGATCAATCTCAACAAAACCATCATAAGGGGACACATGATCTGCACACCAGCCGTCCGCACTGTTTGGGCCTCTTTTCGTAGAGATTCGGGCGTTATTTGGTGTGTAGTAACTATATTTGGCACTAATCTTGCTTGAAGCGGTTTTTGTTGCTAAGCCCTAAGGTAAAGTTGTCAAAGATAACCCATACAAGTTTGAGTGTTTGGCCAACATCACTTAACGTTTTTTGCTATATCGGGAAATGCAGGTAAATGGAAACAAGCCCAGGCTTAAAATATCTCAAAAGAAGAAAGAAGAAAGAGAAGTGAAATTGAACTAAATAAAATTATGAAAGAAATAAAACATATCTATGAATAATAAATAAAATTATTGATTTTAGCAGTTAATATTTGGGAAGACGTTTACCAATTGAGGTATAGCAATCCTTCCTTTTGAAAATACATCCGTCCTCATCTGTTCCATCGGTACAATCTTTCTCCTGATCACATCGCCAGTTAGATAGGATACATTCCTGATTTTTACAAATATGGATTGCTCTACAATAATCCAAAGCCCGTACCGCTATCGCCAAGTATTAAGTAACAATAATTATCAATGATTTAGCGAATATGCCCATCATTGTTGCTCTTCACTATACTTTTAAAGTTTGTTTTAAAGTTGATGAAAATAATACTTAAATTTTGGTCTGTGAACCTATATTATTAACGTGTTCAGTGGCCAGAGCCCACCTTATTTATTCATGCGCGCATTAGTGCGTTCTTCGGCTTACTTGAGCGTATGATTTCAAACATACTGATCAATGCTGAATGATTGCTTAAACCTATTGACTATGTTGAAAGCAACACTTACCAGGGTTGAAGTTGGATCATAACGTCAATGAAACTCTAACCAAAGATATGTAAATATATAAATGAATTCGGAGTACCATTTAAATGGATTGCGTTAAAATAGCTTCGAAGTAATACGGCGCCCTCTGTTTTATCAACCACGTGTTACTTTAACTTAACATTCTCACAAACTAAGAATATTTTAGTACGATTTTTGCTTAATGTCCGATTTAGAGTTATTTCTACACATCGGCGTAAAATTCAAAACTTTGCACTTTTATAACGTTTAGAGCAAAGTTTATTTCGTCAACACCCGACTAATTTCATTTTCTAGAGAAGCCTAGAGAAGACCAAGTATGGAAGCCGAGAAGAGTCACTGCCAAAAAAATATTTCAAATCCATAGTCGAAATATTTTTAAATTGAGGAAAATGTTAAGATACTTACTTAGTAGAAAGCCTAACTTAGAGAAAGCAGAAAATAACTCTTCTTTCGTTTTTATAAAATTTTACTCGAAATTCTTATAATCCATAAATGAGTTAAATTTTTTTCTTTAGACCAATGGAATTTATTGGAACGTAATGTTTGTTTTGGGGCACGTATGAACGAATTTGCAACATTTAAAGTACTAAATAATGGACTGTTGCCTGGTGTAAAAATGGTGCATGTGGGTGGCCCTGGTGTGACATGTATGCCAAAAGCGATACCGTTAAACTGGGGATGTGACCTTAATGGTAAGGGTAAATATATTCGCATTGTCATTACAGATCATCAAAACAACACAACTTTTTCATCCACGCAATATTACAAGAATGACGGCTACTTTTCTGTACCAGGATACAATGCCAGTTCTCCGTACTTGACTTTTGATGAAGGTAATCACACTGTTCAGATGGGACAAGAACTCAGGTTGCATTATTCTGAAACCTTGTATGGTCCGAGACCCGATAACAATGGTGGTCGATCCAGCGCTGATAATTACGCCAAACTATGTGAGATATAATAACGGATTTATGTTTTCTTACTGAAATACAAGGTATCTATATTATAATGCCCGTATACGTCTGTCCGTCTGTCCGTCTGTCCGTCTGTCTGTCTGTCTGTCACGCAAAATGGTAGCTTAGCTGCGACGGGCGAACCCGTGGATTTTTCCACGGGCTAACGACTAGTTTACAGTAAATCTTCTAATGCCTTCGCACGTTTAAACACATCTCATTAAACAAAACTAACCGCCACTGCTCTCTTTTGTTCATTAAAAATAATTTTGAATAATAATTTTAATTGTTTTTTAAACTATGGCTTTTTTATATGCTTTTGTAAAAGCTTTTAGGGGAAAGACGATGTTTAAAATGTGTAAAGAACTTATTTTAATTGATTTGTGCTTGCTCTTACAAGCCTTTTTCTTTTGAGAATTCAGATTAAAATATTGAAGGTTTTCAACGTAATCACTTAATAAGATGTAAATATTTCAGATGTATTATTTCTGACTTTATTATTATTGTTGGTGTTGTGATTGTTGGTGTTGTTGTAGTGGATGTTGTGACTGTCGATGTTGTAACTTATCAACTAGATTTTACAACTTTTAGGAACTTTTTTGGAAACAATTTTTTTTGCATTTTTTTTTGGTAAAGGGCAGTATTAAATATTTGCTGATGTCATCAGAATTTAAATGACAGATCTTTTCTATTGTTCTTCTGCCTAAGTGGATTTTTCCATGGGCCCTATTGACTAGTTTTGAATAATAAATAGATAATGAAATGAAGTGAAATCGGGTAATGAAAATTGTTCATTCGACCTTGTAATATTCGATGAGATATTGGCCCACTTGCAGATAGAATAGTACGAAATATGCATAGAACTAGTTTTATGTTGAATTTGTAACACAAAAGTTTACACAATTTGAAACTATTCTACCACTGAAGCTATTCTACCATTGTACCAAGCTATTTTATACCATTCAGCTCCTTTGAGATTATTCAAAACAAAAGAGTGCTTCTTCAAACTAAAAAGCGGAGGTGTGTCAAAAATTTTCCGATATTCGAAAACGAATTATTCGACAGAGCATTTTTTTGCGTGTGGATGGCAATGATCATAATCAGATCTCTTGATCTTACTCTTCACAACAACAACAACGACAACAACAATAACAACAACAACAACAGATTAGATTCAACAAAACCATTTGGTAGCGAGCAAAATTCAAGTAAATACGTCTACGTAGAAACGTCATAAGTACATCATAGGTAAAAACACGCATTCTTAACGCTTTTTTCAGTTCCATCATTTATGTATATATTCAACTCACGGTAACGTCAAACTAGAAGGGACTTTAAAATGGATTAAATGAACAAAATGTCAAGCTATGGGTAACTTGAACTGCGAGGTTAAAATAGTTCGTAATGTGAAAGTATACACTTATCCTATGTTTTCTAAAGACGGGCTCCCTACCCTTTAAATAAAAGTTTTTTCAAAAAAATTCAAAATTGACTTTTTGACGGATTAGAATCGAGTGGACATTAAAAAGCACGTTTGTGAAGAAATTACCAGATATTTATGTGCAAATGCCCTAAAATTCCATAATAAAAGAAGGGTGGAACAGAAGTTAGCCATAGCAACCAAATTTAATTTGTTTGTATGGGGTTTCTGGAATTTGAAAAATCAAGGCTTTTGATAATTTTTGATAGTGTAAGCTGGCCCTTAGTAAAGCGTTTCTTCCTGAAAAAACCGTGGTCGTTGGCCTCCAGCAAAGCTTTGGAAGTTGTTTTGAAAATTGTCTGTTGACTTGGTAGGCACTATAACCAGGGATCAAGTCGGAGGTCTTATACAAAATAATTTTGAGTTAACCTGATGGTCTCAATAGTCCAATAAGCGAGTAAAAATGTTTTGAACGCCCCGGGAAAATATCAAAACACTATAAGTCACATAAATAAAACACGTGGTTTTATTTTGAAAATTTCTTACGTTTTTAATTTCTGCTGATTTTAAAAATCTTCTCTCGAAATTGATTGGTGGTTCATATAAAAAGGAAAGTACTGTGAATTAAAATGACATTTAACATGGGTAAGAAAACTTTTATATTTTGTTTTTATATTAAAGAAGCAAGAATTATTATAACATGAAAATATTGTCGCAAACTCAAAACATTTTTGGCGTGCACAAACATATTTAAATTTAGCTTATTCAAGAAAAGGAATTATTTCATCCAGCGAAGATGAGGACTTCGAAGATTCACCGCTTTTTAATCGAGCAGTTATGTAAGTAAGATATCAATATCTTCTTGTAACTAAAAAATAGTAAGGTTGTAATAAATGTGCGGCAAATGAGTGCTTTAATATTGATGACCTGTAAAATAATGGAAACATTTTGTAAGGTGAAGGGAAGTATCGGATTGGTCTTTCAGAAGTTATTGTTAACACTAACAATGGTGTAGAAAGACAAAATAAGGATTTTAAACACGAGTATTTAAAACAATTTAAAGACACCTCGCTGAGTGGAATCTTAACTGTACTTGTCGAACAATTCGTGCCAGACAAATTTAAAAGGTTTGTTAACTTTACTAAATCATTATTATTTTTATTAATAAACTTATACCAAGATATTATTTGATAATTCGTTTAATTTAGCTACGTCGAAGATAACCTAGTATCGAGTGAGTATTATCGACGTTTCGACTCTGTCATACCGCAGTGGCTTAAGAACAGACCAAAATGGGTGGTCCACCATGTATGTAAGAATATGGAAGCCTCTTTAACTATCGATTTTATTTCGACTGCACAGATAACAGATGAGAAACCTTCGATGTTTTACGTGAAAGCTTCTACCCATGGTCAAGAATATCTTGTCGTTGTAAATGATGAAAAATATAGCGATAAGCTACGTTCCCTTCGTCAAGAAAAAAGTGATGAAAACTACAAATGCCTAAATCTACATCAAAGTAACAAGAAGTTGCCATATTGTGGATGCACTGACTGGAAAAGATTTCAATTACCGTGTAAACACATTCTAGCAGTAATGCAGAAGCATCATTTAACCTGGCACGATTTTCCAACAACCTATCGTAACTCGCCATTTTACTCTCTAGATTATGATGTCGTCTATCCTAAATTAAATTTTGGGGAAACGGAAATAGAAAGTGTCGATGTCGTCGAACCTGGTGGAAGTGTAGAACAAAGACAGGACCATACCTTCACAAAACTAACTCAGAAGATATACCCGAAGAAAACAAAGGCATCAGCATGCAGGGGTTTATTAAATGAAATTAAAAGCCTCACCTTTAACGTGTACGACGTTGATGTTCTAGATATGTTGCACGATCAGCTAGTAATTGCGTTGGAAGGCCTACAGAAAGCATGTCCAAATGATAATGGTATCTTTTTGGAAACCAAACCACCAAAAACAGTTGTTAAAGTCGGTACTCTAGGCCTGGATAACTTGCCTGTGCCAAAAAGCAAGAAATCTCGGTTTACAGGTAGAGTCGGGAGAGCAACTGAGAGTAGAAGGTTTTTCTCTCACATAGTTGTCACACCAAAAATTGAGACGAAGACTAATGTTATAGAAGAGCAAGCACCTCTACTCGATGATGCAACCTATGACATTCCCTTTTCTTCAAACGAAGATACATCGATTTCACTGTCTCTTGTGCGTGGAAACGATGATGACGTGGACGTGGTAGACAATAAAGAGAAAGATTCGTCAGATGAAGAAGTTACGATAACAAGAGTCATTGAAAATAATGGACAACTTCCGAAGAAAAAGAGGAAGTTGGTGTTTTCTTCAGTCGAAGAACATGGCATTATAGATAACCAGATGTTAACTGACGAATCTATTAACTTGGCACAGCAACATCTTGCAGCACAATTTCCCCAATACGATGGCTTCTTCGACACGTGTCTCGGTATCCCTAGACGTGAAGAATTAGTTGTGTCAAATAAACCTTTTATACAAATCCTTCACACTGGTGCACTGCATTGGATTTGTGTAGGGAACACTAAAAATCATAACAATTCGTGTAATGTTTATGATAGCTTAAGTCGTGGTAACATCACACCCAGCGTTGCGTGCCAAATAGCATTATTCTGCTACACAGCAGATCCGAAGATAAGGGTAGAGATATGTTCCGTCCAGCAACAAAAAAATTCTGTGGATTGTGGACTATACGCCATTGCGTTTGCAACAACTCTTGCTTTGGGGGGTGATCCAACTAAAGTAGTTTACGATCGTAAAAGATTGCGTCCGCATCTACTTATGTGTTTGCATCAAGAAAAAATGCTTCCTTTTCCTGAAGAAAAAACATTAAGATCTTTAAGATGTGAAATCAAAATTTTGGCTATTGCGTGGTACTGCAGTTGTCGCATGCCCTACGACGAAGAAAACGCAGATGACATGGCCGAATGTTCGAAATGTTTTCAGTGGTTTCATCAAAAATGCGAAAATATCCCACCAATAATTTTTAAATCAAGAAACAAAAAATCTTGCGTTGAGGAAAAAAAAGTCGAAAATAAAAATTAAGACATAAAATTATTATCTCCTTCTTTATTTGTTAACCCCTCTGATTTTGGTAAAGAGTGGTGGAGAGCTCTTTGAATGTAAAAAACACAACGATGAAGTTCTTTGACGGATTTTGACGAGTAACTCGAAGAATTTAATTTATAAAAGATTCGCCTCCGACTTGATCCCTGGTTATAGTGCCTACCTGTTGACTTGGCGTAGCTAGCTACAGCAACTCTTAGAAGTTCTTGTTTATATTTGTAATACAAAAGCCACTTAATAATTCAAAATAATGCCTGGAAATAAGGCAAGAAGTTCTTACAAGAAAAGAGGAAGAAAAGTATTTAGTGGTATTCCGAGTTATATTAAATACGCAAGCACATTTTTACCACCACAACTACAACATGAACAACAACAAATAGAGCAGCCATCATTATCAACTTCATCCTCCACTCCTGAAATACCTAATGTGTCAAACCGAAAACTATCCAATTCCAACTTTGAATTAGAATGTAATGAGTCAATTTTAACCAGAAAGAAGAGAAAGTTTTTAGGAAGTTCTACTAAGACTAAGCACAAAGAAACTATAGAAGAAGAAGCGCATGGTAACAAAATTGTTGATTCAAAACTTCTTCTTGCTGCAATAAATGCTTGTACAAAATGTGCCAAGTGTATCACAAAAGGTAAATTTAACCTGTTACAAGACAACAATAGGATACAAGGACTCTTTGAAGTGTTGACATTACAGTGTAGAAATTGTGACAACAAACATTGTTTTGATATAAGTAACCGTGTGCATGGTCGTGGCGGTGGCAAAGCCGACGATAATACACGATCAGTGTATGCAGCTATAACTTGTGGTGGTGGTCATACTTTGTTGAACACATTTACTACTTCTATGAATTTGCCTGCCCCAGTATCAAAAACGTATTTGTGATGCTTCGCAGAAAATTAGCGCAAAATACTTGCACCGACATAAGATGTTGAGGTCACAACGGAAAAAGAAAGCCGTTTCAAACAAACGTTTCAAACTTATTATCCGGGTGAATTTTATGATTTGATTGAACCAGACTTTAACATCTCTACTAATGTAACCAAACAAGAGCCAGTCATTACTTTTGTGCCAGATAAAAGTGTACAAATGATTGTGTCCAAAACTGACAAATAATTAATTTTTAGTTTTTAATGGCTTAGTTGTAATTGTTTATTTTTAACTTCTATATGGCATGTTTTACATTTTTTTTATATAGTGACACTATAAATACATAAAAGACTTTGAAAATTTGACAGTGGTTTCCCTGTAACATTAAAAAGCCTTTCTGGTACTTTTATAGAAGGAAAGTAACACGAAAATATGCACAATTTCTTTTGAAAACTTTAAAAGACGTTTTCTCATTTTCATACATATTTTGGTTGAGAAAGGATAACTTCAGTTGTATTTGTCATTTGAATAAAAAATTTTAGGATGTGACTTGTAATAATATAAACTGGGTTTTAAGCGATGGATTTTTTTGAAACCGTCAATCCACCCGCGAAACGATAAAAACACCTGTTTTTGGGCTAGGCATTACCTGGAATATTTTTTCAAATTTTTTTTTCGCTTAAAACAATCTACCAGGAGTCTCTATACTAAGTTTCATTGTGATTAAACAACTAGAAAAGGAGAAATCCTTTCTCAAAGGTTTTTCTTTGTTCGGCTTTCTATTGTTCTGAGAGGTGGCGGGTAGGAGGATTTTTTTTGAAAAATATTTTTTGGTAGCTTATTGTATACTGTACCATATTTTTACTACTTTGTACATCTATATATACATATTAACAAGAATAATCCACTTTTCTTAAAAAAATATTTTTTGTTACTAAAGGGTAGGGAGCCCCCTTAAGAGACTACTCAATATCTCGAGGTAACAAATGTTGCAGTTCTGGAAGGTTTTAGCTATCGTAAAAATTTTTTTAATATTTAACAAGGAACAGAATATAGCTCGATGCAAACTTCATGGTATACCATATGTTCCTTTTATATTAAAAAACAGTTTTTTTAATATAATCAAATTATGTATAACAGCCCTTTAAAAACGGTTTAATTGAAAAACAAATGTCATCAAATTTTTTTTTCGTAAAATTCGCGAATTTTGATTCTCGCAAAGATACACCCAAACAAAAAACTAAAATGAAATCATTTTGCAATCGATGAAATAACAAAAAAGGTTGGCAGAATACTGGAAGGACACATTCAACAAGAAAGACGACGTAAATCAGAATGATACTTAATAAAAAATACTTAATATACTTTAAATACTTAATAAAAAGTCGAGTTTGATTAAAAGAATTTAGTATATTTTTCAAGGCAATTTTGTTGTTAAAATTTAGTATGATGTTATATTGATACAGTATACTAATATACTGTATCAATATACACATTTTTTTGACAAAAACATCGATATTTGGCTCTACCTAGTGGTGTTTTTTATTTCACATGTTCAGCCTGAAATTCTTCTTATTTTCTTATATTTTGAGCCGTTTTTATACTATACTACTTTTATACTTATAATATGTACATTACAAATATTTACAATGTAATGCCTAAGTATACACTCTTTCAGCCGGCCAGTCTGACTCTTTTCTCTTGGATATCTTCCATTGCTGAGAAAAGCACAAGAGTCAGATAGCTACACACTTCAAAATACCTTTTACAGCCTTTTTTTTCGGAGGCTAATACACATTTCGAAAAATAGTAATAATTAATTCTGCTAAAAAATTTGCCTTAAAAAATGTTCCCCATGTTTTTGTGTTTTTAAGGAAAAAAAGAATATCAGTATAATTTTTAATTTCTCCATGTTCTTTGTTTTGTTCTTCTCTTTTCAACCATTCTCAGCCTAATTGGGATTTTCAAGTCAGTCAGCGATATATAAAATATGGCGAAATTTATTTACTCGTTGCCTAAAATTTGTTTACCTAGTTACCAACACGGGATAACGTCAGATATTTCTAGCCGTGTCAAAGACATTAGGCCTTAAACATAAAAGCGCTATGCAATGGCTTCACTAATTTTAAATATGCTATTGACGTCAGTCTAATGCATGGACGTCGTGCTGTAGCGTTAGAAAAGTTTAAAAATAAGATACATCAAAAAAGAATAGACATATCCACTTTGCCAGTGAAATTATTAGCCACCTTCGAAATTCATGGTTTTTTGTCTTTGCAAATACGCAAAAGTCTTTCTTGTCTTGCATTAAAAATTAACTATCCAAAAGTGAAACATACATTATTAACTGGCTCCCTACGTAAGCAATCCTGGTTAGAATACGACTACCATAATCGCCATATTCTATTCAAAGTATTGTACTGAAAGAAGGACTATATATGTGAGATTCAGCAAGAGAAAGTTTAGTAGTTCCCAGTTTTGCGTCATCTGAACACGAACCGTGAATATACGTACGATAAACTTTATATGAAAAATAATAATGAGAATATGAAACGAATACTGCTATTTAATAATTCAAATGCGATACCCAAAGCGTAGGCCATTTTTAGCTTTTTTTAAAAGAACGTCGGAATGGAAGAATGCGTTGCAATGTTCTTAACGTTTTCGAAATTAAGCCTGTATATGTTTAGCTATAACCTTTAACACTTTCACGTTAATAATTAAGACCCTCTTTATTTAATGATCTAATGATTGTTTTGCTTACTTGTTTGTGTTATTTTTTTGTTTATATTTCCATGGAAAAAATAGTGTAGCCAAGTCTTACTAAGTTTTTTTAATGTTCTACAGATATTCTTACATTTTCAGGCTTTAAAACCTTAAATTCGTATATACTTTGTTCTTATAACAAACTGTGCACATGATTCCCCAATGGTACACTATGTATTATTAATAACGGTCTAACATAAGCAACCTTAAGTCGACTTTTCCACTAGGCCGAATAAAAACGCGCGGAGCGGTGCAGCTATTTTTTAACAATGTCCGCCTCGTTTTCTCGATCGACCTCGAGTATTGATAATCAGTAAAGAGAAAGAGTGTAGTGGGAGGGAGTGTGACATTTACAGAATCACAACAGTCAATTGTTTGAAAATATGAATTTTAAATTTCATTGCACACAACAAATGTTGAAAAATACTTTGTTGATTAGTCATGCAGATAAGCTAGAGCTGCAACCCTGAAACAAATGTTGTCTTTACTGTTCCCTCCCCTTTCCCCAAAAGTCAATGTTACTTATCTTCTGTTAGCATTAGCCAAACATATTCAATTTTAAACATTGATCAAAATGATATTCAGAAACAATTTTTCCGGGATTGTAGCTTACCTGGCTACTTGCTGTCTTCCCTGATAGTTATTCCGGTTGGCTATCCAGCAAGCCTTACTTCTTAAAACTAATCAGAGCAATATGAAGTGTCAATAAGCGTTAGCAAACTGTACATAAAGTTTCAACTGTAAATTTACTAGGAAACAATAAAAAAAATGTATTCACATCATTACAAAAACGTAGCTAGGTTTAAGGTTTAGCTAGCCAACATATACCAAAAGATACTACCACTAACAATACCCTACTTAAAAGTAGGTAAACTATTTTGTGAAACTGCTAGTTAAGCTGTAATAGTCAACATGTTGTTGATACATTCTTCAAGCTTGCATGTAGCCAGGAGACCCAGCATAATCTTTCTTACCACCAGGAAATGGGAATACTTAAGGTGAACAAAATTACGCTGGGTCTCAAACGACTTTTCGGAGGTCAGAATTTTGACCGCGCATTTTGATCGGTAAATTCTATTGTTCTTTGCTGATGTGGTCAATATCGGTAAATCTCTTGTTTGAAGCGAAATGGATTCACTCACCTGATCAAATATAAATAATTTTTGTATTATTTCATAGGGTAACATGTGACCACGCCGGCTTTGTGCTCATTGGTTGATTGTAATTAGGGGTTTGCTCTGAGGTGGATTTGGATTTTTAGGGATTTGCTGTGATATTTGTTTATGTCTAAGCTTTTCTTTAAGAGAAAATGAATAAGAAATCCTCGAAGAAGGCTTAGTTAACTAAGCTAACTAGCATGTAAGCAACTAGCATCCCGAAATTTGCTCATAATTAATCTCGTTCTCATGTTATTCTGCATTCTCGCATGCATATTTCGCGGAGTCAAATGGATATGAGAGTATGTCTACTATTGTTTCTAAAATACCGCGCTCATTAAAAATGCATTGCAATATTAGATTTATAAATAGATTTATTTAATTAGTAATGAGAATAATCGATAGAAATTTTTGGACAACTTTTTGTTTTGAGTGAGAAAAAAATTTTGAGCATTATTTGAACACGAATCTTGCAAGAAAGTAGCAACGCTGAATTTTCTCAACAAGAAGAAGGATACAAACACCAAAACAATAGCAAAAATGATGTATTTGTGGGAAGTCTTAGCGGTGCTTTATTGTATTGTGTGCCTTGCAAGTGGAGATATATTACGATTGGACGCTTGTAACAAGTTTTATGCTGCCTTTGATGTTGTTTACGATAATTCCTTGCTGACAAAAACTGTATTCTCATTGGTTGAGAATATCGATCTTAATCGATGTTCGATCATATGCATGCAATATCCAAAATGTAAATCATTCAGCTACATGTTTTCTCATTCACAATGCAGAATACATCATTCCACCAGAGCTGATAATGGAACTTCTCTACAAAAGATGGTTGGATGGACACATTATGAAACAAGGGAAAATGAACCAAATGTAAGTAAAATTATTGTGGTCCACATTTAATTTTGTTGTTGTTGGTTTTGTTATTCATGAGAACAATTCTTCCAAGCAAACGATGAGGTGAAATGGGTTGAGAAATGCCTATTTTTAGCTAAGTAATTATTTTGATCTTTGATTTCCATTCATAGGCTTTTCGCCTTTTCGTTAGTGACCGACATAAAGTACTAAAACAGGCACCAGTAAGTCCATGTCACGTAGAGACACATTAGATAGGGACAAGTTCTAAAACATAAGCAGAAGCATTTCGGTTTAGTTAATACATTTTTGTTGTCAAAGTTGACGCTGTGAACTAGGTTTTTCATTTGCAAGTTTCAAGAATATTACCACTGTTTGCAACCACTTTTTTAATCTTAAAGTTTGTCTCAGGTGCAAATTGTTTGTATCAAATAAAAACGGGGGGAGTCTAGACCAATGTCTCTACTCTTGCTGTTCTTTCTTTGCTCATTTAAAAACGTCCAAAATTTTTTAACTTATTCAAGATGGAGAAATGACTAAAAATTTTCTTTTTGAAAATCTCTCAACTTTTTTCAACAATAGATTGCATTATTTAAAGTTATTTTGTGCATGCACTTAGATTGCAGTCTGAGTGATTTTAATTTTTAATGGGAACAGTAACGAGTGATGTCAGAAAACATAAATGGTATAGCATTATATACTCTAGAGAAAAACTGTTAAAGGATTTAAAACAACTTGCTTTCTCTGAGAGAAGTTAATCAGATTTTCAAGGCTTTTGGAATAATTCTATGCTAAAACAGAGTTGTGCCTACCTCGTCCCCAGGACATCTTGTATTTTTTCTGACTTCAGGACGGCGATACGAACACGGCCCTGGAGAAGGCTTTGTCACGTGACCCTCTGACTCACAGTTGTCTTAATGAACTAAAGTTTTATATATAACTTTGCAGAGCTAAGCGAGTTCGGCGTTTAACGTCACAGATATGTGCGGCGAGTTTGTTTTCATTTCTGTCATTAGCAGCAAACAATGTTCGTCTCGCTGTTCCGAGATAAAAAAAGGGAACATGCGCTGTGAACGAGGTTGTAGTTGTGCGTCATAATGGAATTAAAAGAGAACAATTCTTTCGGAAATATGTTCCATTCGGCTTAAGCTGCACACAAATTTACAAATTATTTTTTTTATTCGCTACGCCCAAACTTTATTTATTTATCGTATCACGGAGACAGTTTCGAGTTGAAGGGAGAACGGCAACTTTATTGTGTTTATCCTGACGTGCATATGCGCGTTTGTAGATTGCACCCCATCCTTACTTCGTAATCCTCTTTATTACTATAAATAAACGCTTTACAAATAAAAAAAACAAGCTACTACAACTTTAATATTAATTTAAAACAACTAGAGATTACAAACACTGTTTTCTTCTTCGTTAATTACTTTAGCATTTTAAGAAAGAAATTTCAAAAATAACAGTTAGCAGCATAACGCACTAATAAAATAGATGACTTGCCAATGTTTACAAAAGTTAAAAAGTTTGCGATTTTTTGCACATGCGCAGGCATTTCTGTAGGCAGAAAATATAAACAACAGACCACAGTAATCAAAGAAATCCATCCAAAAAAGAAATATGCGCTCGAAATTAGTAAAAATTTTTAAGAATAATTAGAAGAAGTTAGTTAAAATTTAATTCCAGTTCCTTTTGGATCTTATGCTACCCAAAAATATCTTTAATCTTCATTAATAACCATTTACCCTGTGCGAGTCCTGCTTTTTTACCTACACAGTAGTGCGCGCATGCCCATTGTTCTCAAAAATGAAAAGAAACAACTGCGTCACGCGGAAAGTGGTCTGTACAAATAATGATGCATTATATCAACATAGATTTGAGATTTTGATTTATTTAGCCTGACTGGTTTGCGCAACAAAGTTCTGTAAACTGGTAAGGCAAAATGTGCAAGCTCATTCATTTGTCTATTAGTTATAAAAAAGTCAAGATAAGTTTGCAAATGTATTTTTCCAATTTAGTTGGGTCCAGTTTGTGAAGAGAGAAAACCATGTAAATATGGAAGATGCGTGGATACATGTGATGAGAAAGGATACAAATGCGAATGCAAAGGTAATTTTATCTATCTTCTAATTTGGTGAGTATTTTAGGAAAGATTAGTATTGTAAAAGTTAATGCAATTGTTCAACCTATTCTGTCTGGAGGCGGATAAAAATCTAAATTCAAGAAATTGGGAAAGATTAAGTTTATTCAACCAACTTCTCCTGGATATTTTTATTTATTTTAGTGTATGATCTACATCTTGAATTTGTTTCTAGTCTCTGGACTTACGCAAAAGCACCAAAGATGTCATCTTGTGGGCTAAATAAATAGCCCTGTTATATCTTTTTCTTATATTAGAGCACTAGTTTGCCTGATTATCTGTTACATGAAGGGTTTTTTTTACTACGGAAATGAATAGATGAGGTCTTGGTGTTCGAAATATTACGTAACAAGGGGGTGTAGGTGGGTAGTACTAGATCTGTTATAATGCGTTACAAGGGGTTGGGCGTGGGTTGGGGGGGGGGGGGGGGTGTTAGTGGTAAAAAAAATAGCGAATTTGGGTTGTTACGTAATTATTTAATGGCCCCTAATACCCAAAAGAGCCGATTGTAATTAATTTTAGCCATAGTTTTCCGTAGGCATACTAAATAATCGTTTCAAGCACAGCAAAAAGTCTCATTTTTCATTACAAACAAAAATTACTGTAAGTGTTTATAAATTAAGATTGCATTAATAATACTATTATTTTTTAGACGAATGGACTTTATTAAAACCCAATGTTTGCTTCGGAGCACGTAAAAACCAGTTTGGAACATTAAAATTGCAACACGATTCAGTGATGACTGGTGTAAAGTTGGTGAATGTAGGTGGAGGCGGTGTAAAATGCAAAGAAGGTACGCCAACGGCAAAGTGGGGTTGTGACTTAGGTGGGGTTTTCGTCTTAGAAAATGTTGGTGTTGTCATAACAGATGACAGAAACGAACATCTCTATCCATCCTTAAAATATCACAAAAAATACGGGTTTTTTCACATACCAGGGTACAATGCCAACTCTCCCTCCTTGATCTTCAACGAAACTTATCACACTGTTCATAAAAATCAACAATTAAGATTTCACTATGGAGAAGCTTTGTATGGTAAGGATGGGTATATCAGCGACAACGATGGTGAATCATGCGCTGATATTTTCGCAAAATTATGTGATGTATAAACGATATGCTTTATGCCAACTCCAAGCTCGTCATTTTAATCACCTGGCCGTGTCAAGGTGGCTGTAAAACTTTAAACTAGTGTAAAATAATTGGAGGGAGATAACTAGTGCCGTAGTAAGCCGAGGGGATGGTGAGCGTTTACAAAAAGAGCATAAGAATAACAATATCCTTCCTCTGTGCCTGTATAACCAATCCATTGTGTAGACTTTATTGAATTTCAATGCGTTTTCCAGCAATTTTGAGGTCGTAAATTTCAAAATCTTCCCCTCTCGGGCAAAGTCATCTTTTGTCATCCAGGTTACACCCCGTCCCCCGTCCTGTACTCCTACCCAAACAAATTTACTTCCTACGGTACTGTTAATCTTAGTAAACTTATCAACCAACACTGATAATATTGTGATTATTAATGATCTTTTATTTCATGATTAATTTGTGTGGAAAAATAAAGGACCATGGAATTTAAATCTCATTGTTTGCACACCTTCTGAAAAGAAATATTCGCGCACTTAATTTTTGCTTAGCCAATTATTTTCGCTCTATGCAAAAATAGAAGTGCAGGAAAATGAATTAAGCCAAGCTTACTCTTACAGTCATGTGCGATTCCTGCTCATCTAAGAACTTTTTTTATGTTTAACTTTTCATATTTTTTTATTGTGTACAGACTCTCTAATTAACGCACACTCTAAAAAGCGGACACCTCCAATTAACAAACAAATTTCATTACACCAGACAAATCCTAGTCAAAGTCTCATAGAAAACTTTCTAAATAGCGGACAAGCAATTAGCGAACACTCCAATTAACGGACACATTTATTTTCACCAAAAGACCTTTTTGGTGATTTTTCCTTTCTAAGAGCCTGATTATATGAGGCGAGTTGGCTCGGTGTTGGCTCGCCACATGCTCAGCATGATAAAATTAAACAGCTCGGCATAATGGCAGATCACTACAAAAAAATATTTGACATTATATGAGGTGAGTCAACCCGCCTAGGCGAGCTGGCTCGTTTTTTCAACCCGGGACAGGTTGGTTAGGTGGGTTGACTCGGCTCATATAATATCACTTTGCCGAGCCAGGGCTGGGTTGAAAAAGAAGAGCATGCGTATTGTGATCCAAAACAGAGGGAAAACAATAATGGCAAGCGAAGCAGCAGACAAGAAGTTTAAATGGACTTTAGAACTTGTGGAGCATATTACGTGGATTTCCCTGTTGGTGTTTTAAACGTTTTAAGAGTTTCCTTCGTTTTGTTAAAAAATATGTCAATATGTTCTGTATTAGGCGATTTCTTCGAAGCAATGACAAATACAGAACACCTTGGATTTGGAATAACAGATTATTGGCGACCAAAATACTTAATGATAATTTTGATTTAATTTCGCTTGTTTGTTCACATCTTGCATCCGCCATTTTTAAAAAAATATGCGCACTTTTTTTCAACCCGGCACCAGTGTAGGTCTTGACCCGGATTGACTTTTCCCATATAATATGTAATTTTTTCAAACGGGTTGACCCGCCAACCGGGCCAACACCGAGCCAACTCGCCTCATATAATCAGGCTCTAATTAGCGGGCACCTCGAGATATTTTTCAAATTCTTTAAAATTTTATTGGTCAGAGTAAAGAATTCTCGTTTATTAACTTTTTTTTATTTACTTTGTACAGTTTTATATAGTATAGTATATAGTTTGTTGGTATTTTGAAACAAAAAACGTACTTTCATATTTTTTCTTGTGTTGACATAAAAAAAAATTTGTATATCTTAAAAGCTAATTTTTCTATTCTTCTAGTCTGAAATAATCCAATTTTCTCCCAAAACCTCAAAATACATCAATTTTTTGACTCAACAACAAATATTTGCCCCAAAATAGTTAACTTTCTAAAAAGCGGATACCTCTAATTAGCAGATTTTTTTGCACCAATGGTGTCCGCTAATTAGAGAGACTAAGGTTTGTATGAATTAAAATACGCACCATTTTAATACGTAGTTTTTAATTCGAAACACTGACAGCTTTTTATTTCTTATATACTATTAGTGATGTACGTTTTCAAATACTATTTTGCAATTAAACAATCAGAAATCTTTTACCAGGTGTGCAAAATTTTAGGCACAAATTGTAGTTTTTTTTCGTTTTCGTTTGGGCAGTTTCATCAAACACATTTGGTCCTATCTATTATTGAAGGTTTATCATTTCTTGAACATGATAGTTTAGTAGAGGACGTTTCAGGAGATCCTTCTTCCATCTTCGGGCAAAGTAAAATGATGTTGAGCATCTATTTATATAATTACAGGGGATTTAAATTCATAAGAACTAATCAGAAAAAAGATGTTAATTAGGGTTAATTAAAGTAATTAATGGAGTTCTTCGGACCTAGACGGAATTGACTACTTTAAGGGCCGAAACTTTCGCGTTTTTCGCGTTTTTCGCGTTTTTGGCCTTTTTCGCGAAAGTTTTTGCCTCTGGAAATTTTAAAACAGCAAAACGCAAAAAGTTTTCCATGCGAGATCATAACCAATTTAAAAAACGCATCTTTTTTTTTTACGCAAAAAAAATCTTTTATTCCCAAGCAAATTTAAGGCCCCTCCTTGAAATTCGTTGTTATCGTAAAAATCAATGACACATGGTTGGATATTATTAATACGTATACAATCTTTTCCTTTTTTTCAGTCTATTACATAAAACTTTTATCTGATTTTATTTTTTTTTGCGATGTTAAACATTTCTCTAATATCTTTATTTCCTCCAGTACTTGTCGCTACTTTTTTTTTCTATTTTGCACTGAAACAGTTGGAGTGTTCACAACTGGGGTAAGGTCATTACAAAATTGAAAAGGTTGCCAATGGCTCTGTCTTCTGCAGGTTCAATATAAAGATCCGTGACCAATTAGCAAAATTTCGCGGTACATTGGTGAAGATGCTTTTTACTTTAAACAAAGCAAGAAAAATTATAAAATTTAAAAAAAAGAATTTAATTTTTTGCTCATTCGCGAAAGTTTTTTTACGCGAAAATTACTTTTTTCTTTGATTCGCGAGAGTTTTTTCTGCGAAATTTGTTCCAAAAACCGCAAAACGCGAAGGTTTATTCCATAAATTTCGCGGGTTTTTTTGATACGCAAAAGTTTCTACCTGCGACAGTTTCTGCCCTTGAAGTACTATTTTTTGTAGGGGTGGAAATCATATTTTAAGAAGTTGATATGAAATGTTGTTTGTCACAATTTCCACTTTTGTTATTGATGGGTTCCTAGTCGTTGTTTTAGATTTGTCGATGTTTTTCTTCTCATCCCTCTGCTTCTGTGGCCCCCAATTTCATTTTTCTTCACATCTCACTGCGCGCATATGTTCTTGAACTCGCTGTTTAAATTTTCGTTTCGTTTCGCATATATCTACTACATAGTCTTTACAGGGGATTTTGTAAACAACATTGCTTTGTTCTTCCAGGTTAATTTTGTCTTTTGGTATAAAAAAAGTGTTCCGTAGTGTATAATGTTGCAAATTAATGATGACGAAGGAAAGCGAAGACTGGTGTACTATTTTAAGGGTTATACTTGTTGGACCCCCACCCCTTTTTTTTTCAGAAGAGAGTAACACCACTGCCTTTTTAAAAAACACCAGTAAAATCTCGCAAAAAGCTTGCTAGATAAGAATTCCTATGGTGACAAATCATATACTGTGGTATACCTGTATGATCTACCAAACTGTCTCTAATTGTATAGTTCAAATTTTATTTAACGACATTTTCCGTTCCTTATAAAACCTTCCCAAAAAGTCTCTACAAGTGGAAACTAAATAAAAAGAGCTTTCGGTAATTTAAACACTTGTTTCATAAAAATTGTAACAATGCTAACCTTTTGTGGATTTATGAAAAAGTAATTGGAATTATCACAGTTATGAATTTTTAAATGTGCTCTTAAAAAAAAAAATCTTGTAGGGAACAAGAGAACTACCAACGAGAATGCATTTCACATGCAGCCTATGGAAATTGAACGAGATTACCACAAGACACTACCCAAGGGGGGAAAGAACGGGTAAAAATAATCACTTCATTTAGGAGCAGTGTTTGACCATGGATGTACGTACATCCATGGTTTGACTAAAAGGCAACGAATAAAAGAAGAGACATACAAGAAAATCATTTTGGCCTGCGCAAAAATAGATATGGTGAAAAATCTGAGAACATCCTAATTGATGAAAAGGTTACATGACAAAAAGTGTTATAATTTGTTTTAGAACTACGGTTATCCGACATTTAACAGACATCAGTATTGTTGACAAAGTTTTTGATGATGTTACAAAAAAAGTGGCGACTTTTTCGTTTACTATATCTCTGTGCTAAGTTTGATTCCGTTTGGGAAAACCTATCGTATGTTATGTACAAAATAAAGCTTATTGATTCAAGGACAAGTATTCTGTGCACAATTCAACAACAGTTTTGATTTGCTAACCCGTGATTTTAAAGGGTTCGTGTCTCTGGTTAAAATTAAGTTTGTGATGACAGGGCCGTGTTTCTATCTAAATTAATTAATCTTGGAATTTTCACAAAAACATATGTTTTCATATGTAAAAGAAAATTGCCGGGTAACTATTTAAGCTCAACCAGGTAATGAAAGGCTGTCCCCTGTGTTTTTATTTATCTTAAGGGAAACATTTTTCAAAGCCAGCCATTTGCAATAATTTTTTTGATTTTTGTGAAAAAAACTTCAAAACTTGTCGGGTTCGCCAAAAAGGATACACTGTTGTAACGCGAATTTGTGACATAATTTACTTTTCCTCCAACTTATACTGCAAAAAAAAAATGGGTGCCTGTTTTTGCTATGACTGGGTAAGAGTAGTATGTAGGCTGTATTTTTATTTTAACTAAAGTAGCAGGAGGGTTATTTCTTAAAAAAGACATCGCACCAAAATACGACAAACCTTGTGTTTTTATTAAACCGAACGGTACATTCTTGGTACTTTCAAGAAGTAAAAACTTATTGCACATAAAAGAAAATGTCAGGTGACTGTGTTTACTAGAATATGGTTACGTTAGGCCGTACTTTTATTTGAACCGCTGTTCCAGGAAAGTTCATTTTTGAAAGCGTAAAGGTAAAGTATGCCTGTACTAAACGCTCCACCCGGATGTGTGGCATGGATGAGCTGTACGTAAGTGTAATCTAGCCTTCAACGCCACATCACCTAACTAGTGTATTAATATAATAGACAATTAAATACCACTTACTTTACCAAGTTCAGCTTAGTTCTTTTTTACGATCTACGGTGTTACGAATTTGTTTGTAACGCGGTGGTGTTTATATAATTGTTATTTCTCGGTGCCCTAATTTATTATTTTTTATTATTGATTGTCTATATCCATATTTTCCTGACATATTCAATTTGTTGGGTTTTTTTCATGTGACATATCGGTTCAAGAAGTAGTAAAAGCTGGTCTGTAAAGTACGTCTGTATTCTGCAAAATACACAATTTGATCACAGTTTTCATTTAGTTTTTAAAATTCCCACGGTATATTTCCACGGTGTCTGTAAAACTCTGTCTCGATCTGCAAAATACATTTTTTGTTTATTTACATTGCCTAGAACGTTTAAAACATTTCTCTATACTTATAGACAGTAAAAGCTAATGCATTTTCATCATTTCAATGATGCTAATTCGATTGTATCGTTGTCTGGAAAATGCACGTTATGGTTATGTGATATGCCCGATATACTTCCATACCTTATTCAAAATATTATTTGTTATATTTCTATCATTTTTCAGGCCTCGGGAAGAGAAATATTTGATGTGAATATCTGTAAACGATATTTTCTCTACTTTTCATAATGCGTTTATTTTAGTTCAAAAACTGGTGCGTTTCTTCTTCGTAATTGCTCTTTATGGTAACTTTGAATTGTCATAACTTTTAAATGGCTTAGAGCTCTTTTTATGCTCTTTAAAATAATTTTATTAAGTAAAAATGACCTGAAGTGGCTAATTAAGTGAATTTTCCCACAGGACTTACAACTAGTCTTAAATACTAATAATAAAAGGGTTTGCGAATCCATTGTTTAAGTGGGGAATTCGAAGTAAAGTTCCATATTGACGATGAGGGCTGTTGTCGTTCAAATTCGTGTCAAGAAAAAAGTAGATGGGTACGCATGCCAGCTTTACTTCCTGCTTTTGCTGACCCTGAATTATATCATTGTAGTAAGCATAACTTGTAGGCAAGTAACGTCGGCTAAAAATGTCAGTAAAAATTTTAGTTTGTAAAAAGATTAGTCATTTGCACAAAATTTAGGTCCTTTTTACACGACCATGTGTTTTTGTTTGTTATCTTAATTACTTTTTAATAAATATTTATAACTGGTCTTTGTAGGAGTGTGTTTATTACTAGTAAGATGATGGATAGTTTACCAGACAATGTTGACTTTCTATGAGAAGAAAGTTTAGTGACATACTATCAAAGCCCCCGTCTCAGATTAAAGTGTTTAGCGATGCTCTCACTGTACTCTCTCACTTCTACCTAGGTATTATATTGTTTACATTAAGTGTAAGTTTATACAATTACCGAGAAAAAAAAGACATAAAATGCAGAATCCTTAAAATTCAAGACAAATAAAGACGAAAAGTTTAATTAGTTTTTTAAGATATCCAGAAGCGTCTGAGCAATTCTGAGATTTCCAAACCTGTCTTTCAGTTTGCAGACCAGAAAGCTGCACCTTTGGCCTAGACCCCCTCTCTATTTAGATTAAAAATAAGCGGAATCAATCTTTCACATATAATCACAATCTTTTTTAACCGACATTGCGCACACCAGATAAAAAAAGTAGCGGAAAAATACGCGGCAAAAAAATAATACGCAGTTGCGTGGAATTATGATTTCGGATTTACTTTAAATAGAAACAACTTGTTGTAATCAGCCGCGGTATTTTTGTACCAATTTCAATTCAAAATGTTAAATTTAAACTGAAAATCTTTGTTTCCTCTTATTTCTGAAGCATTTTGGTTATTATGTTATATATACATATTTCTGAAGCAAAAACAGTAAAACTTCTCTAAAAAATCGGCAAAAAATATAGTCGCGGCAAAAAATATTAGTCAATCTGGTCACTTTTTGCCAACTTACCTTTTTAACGGTATAAATTTTGGCTAGAATTTTCATCATCTCGCCGAACTTTGCAGTAATAAAAATCGTTTGATGAAAAGATCGCAAGATGTGTTTGGCTTATATCGGCGAATAAACCGAATATAAGACAAGTAAAAGGTATTGTATATATTTTCGCACTGCTTGTAGATGTACCTTTTTGGTATATCTTAAACTATTTTTTTATTACTGCATGTATCTGTTATATATAATTTAAAACTTGTTTTTATAGCTACAAGCATACGTAAGTTTTAACAACATAACGCGAAAACGTTTTCATCAATTTCATTTGTTTCAAACTCGAATTTCGCACGCGTCGCGGTTTTCACTTAACATGCCTGTGTTAAAACGTTATTGTATAAAAGCCTACACGGTGAATTTATCTTCAGCGATATACAAACGTGCTTAACAACACAAAGGCGGATCAGAACAAAAATGCTTTCAATTTTTTGTGTAACCGTCATCTTTGGTAAGTCTACGAAATTATTTTTCTGTGACTGTATTTTATACGTAAAACTTTCAGCCACTTGATAAACAGAGAAACGGTATATAAAATGACTTTTACTATCCTTTTAGGCTTTCACATTTGCTTCGTAATTATTGTATCTCGAGATGTTTTTGCCGAAAATTAAGAAATTCTATGAATTATAGTTTTTCTACCATATGGATTAACATTTACTTATCCAGACATTCTTAGCCAGATCCGTAGGAAGCACCTCTAGATTGCCGGAAAACGAATTGAATTTTAAAGATGGATGAAGATTTTAAAGATACCGTTTCTTCGCCCCTTTTTTGGGGCGAAGAAACGGTATTATTGCCGAGGCTAAGCCCTCAACTCGCCCTCATTGCTTCACTGTTGGTCGCATTATTTTTATAAAACTGTTTGTTTTAAAGAGATACCTTAAGATTATTTATTTTCGCGGATTTTTGCCAAAAACGCGAAAAGGTCTAAATAGCCCTGATCCGCAAAAATAACTTCCTGTGAAATTCCCAAATCAGCCTGATCTGCGAAAATAAATTCCCGCCTAATTCGCGAAAATATTTTTTCCTGTGAAATTCAGAAGAAGAAAAAACCGCAGAAAAATTCCCTTAAGGTATTATGTGGTGCTTTAATTTTAGAGTGGACTGGTTTATTTAATGAGATATAGCCTTCAAGATGAAAAAACGCCCTGTTTTTTACTCTTCATGGCCATGAATGCTTTTTTCATAGCCATGGAAAGTTGTCCTTCTTCTCCCATTAAAGCCATCAACACATGGTTAGTCAACACACTAAAATTTTATACTTTTTTAGCACAAGCATTTGGCGGAGGTCAACACCATGGCGTCAATGTCCTTGTGTCATATAATTACCCAGAATACAACGTTGGTGATAGAACAAATGGAGAGGTTTACATTGTCTCTGGAAAACTTCACCAATTTGCAGTCATGCCAGGCAAGATCACATTTGTAATTCTGCAGTTTATTAAAAAGGACAAACATTCGCAATCTTTTATTTCACATTTTGCCTTATTTTCAACTCTTTCTCCGTAGAATCAGTTTAGAGCTTTCAGTGAAAATATTTATTCAACGGTTACTAACCCTAGAGAGTTATAACGCAATTTCACTTTGTTATTCAGCATTTTGTACAATTGTCGATTTCTTATTCGCAAACCCAAATTTCGCCTATGTCAAAGCTGCTAGCCTCGATGTCAAAATAGCAAAAGCCACTGGGGACGAGGATGCCAAATTTCGTAGTCATTTCTTCAGAAAACAATTTTTTTTTCCTAAAAGTTAGATTACCTACACAAATCATAACTTTCTTCTATTCGCATAATTTCAGCCTTAAATGGTCGTGACGGCGCTTACTCTTTGCAATCCGTTGAAAGACCTGAGCACTACTTACGTCATAGAAACTTCCTAGTTCACCTCGATGCTTCAGACGGAAGTGAATTGTTCAAAAACGATGCTTCGTTCTTCATGCGTGCGAATAAATACTTTCCAGGGTATACTTCATTGGAATCGTGCAACTTCCCTGGCCATTTTCTTCGTCATCAAAACTACAAAATGAAACTTCACAAAGAAGACAGCAGCCAACTGTTTAAAATGGACGCCAGTTTTCTTTCTTCATCTGTGTGTAAGCTTTGTTGAATCTAAAAAAATTATCAAACTACAAATATCAAATGTCCTTCCAAGGAAAATTCGAGGGAGGGAAGAGAAAATAATCTTTTTTCTTGTACTACTGCAGTATTAACTTCCTAAAGCGGACATTGGCGGGAAAAAACATTCTTCTCCGCTTCAAAAGTATGTCCTGTTTGGACAGGTTTATCTCACATTTTCCTGCAGTAACGAGCAATAGATTTGGAAATGTCCCTTATTATTGTTTGAAGAGTCAAGAAAAGACGGCTGACTCATTAAAAAATAATATAATAAAAAGTGTAAACAAAAACGTAAAAACTTACAGGAAGGAAGTAAACTAATAAAAAAATGATTGCTAATCTCTGCTTTATAAAGGTGAATTTAAGCTGAATTGTAAGCGGGCCTGATAAAAGTGTCTGTTTTATGAAGTGTCCGCTTTCGAGAAGTAGTTCCGCGAATGTTTTTTAAGATATCGTCTCTGGTTGGCGTAGCATAGAAATTTGTTACTTTGTTCCCTACATTTTTCTTTGTTATTCAACAACGAAATTTGATTCCCTCAAAAGTTTCTAACATGAAATCATTTTTCTGTTATTACAGTTTAAATGTAAACGAATATTTAAATCACGTGTGTTTTTTAGCATGGTTTGCGAAGTTGGATTCCAAAAATTTCCCAGGATTTTATTGGGGAGTGACTGGTATCAATGCAAGAATAACTAAAGACCATCAAATTTCCGTTCAACTGCTTATGCCTGGTCTGACAGGTCAAGAAGGAACCATTTCGTTTCATGTCCCAAGTACTGGTGGCAAGTCAAAATACCTACGTCACAGAAATTATTTATTCCGTGCCGAAGGTGATACAAATGGAGCAGAGTTATTTCGAAAAGATTCTACATACCACGTGAGGATGGATAAATGGTTCCCAAGCTACCTTTCATTCGAGTCTGTTAATTTTCCAAATTATTTTATTCGACATCAAAATTTTCTCTTGCGGATCAGCAAATTTGACAACACAGCATTGTTCAAAAACGACGCAAGTTTCGAGATGAAAATGCTGGGGCCTGGACAGTGAAAACATTTGCGCATCGGGGTGTAATTATAGTGAATTTTTTTCGAAAAATACAAAAATTATATACGCCTAGTAAACACGTTGTTTTAATTAAAATCCAGCGCATGAAGGCTTTCTTTGAACGCTCTGTTAAGATTCCTGCTCTGGAGCTTAAAAGTGTTCCTGAAATGTCCCCCACTCCGCTGTAGCCCTTTACTTATCCTCGATTTATCATAAAAAAATCTTGATGACGTCATCATTTTTTTTGTTGACGTCGTCAATTTTCACATTAAACAACCTAGTGTTATTTGGTTAACGTAATTGTATTCATGTCAAACAATGTGAATCTTGGTCGAAAAGAATTTTGCGTTACGTCACGCCAGGACGTCAATGTATTATAGGTGGCGAATAAAAACATAGAAATCAAAATAATGTTTAGGATCATGTTTTTTCAATGAATGGCTAAGCAGGTTTTTGATGGCGTTACAAATCACTTGTTTACCAATTGTCTTTTAAAAAATTGATCACTTTTGGTACCAAATGGCCTCTGGAACTCATGAGGTTTTTGTCATGCGTTAAATTATTTGATCTCTGTTGCTAAGTTTGATGTTATGTATTGAAGTCAAAAAATACAAAATTTGTCGTTTGGCAATAGAGACATATAAAAAATATCTTCTTTGCCGAAGTGAAAGCCTCAGGAACTGGTGTATTAATATGATATAAAACTAGCATGAACTAGCCAGAAGACACACCTCTCGTTATGCTTCTTCACACGAGATTGAAGTGCCTTCCTTGTACAAAATCCTTTTTCAGTTAAGGATGTTTATGGATTTAATTTAGTAAGTATGGCCAGTGCCATTTCTTTGTTTTTTTAACTGTACATTTCCAGGTAAACCGATCAGCGCGTGACAGTTCAAAATCAGACAATAATATAAATTGGTACTTATTACTGACGTACGGTGCCAGTCTTATAACCGAGATAAGTTAGCCCATTTTTAAATTCGAACTCACCGTTGTGGATGCGATTGGGAGCATTAGATGTGTTTCCGTTTTTCGCGCATTGAATATAATTCTCTGTTCATCATCGCTTGAGACCAGCAGACACAAGTATCGACCATCTTAGCCCCGGGGCTCTTTGACTCTTTTTTATTCCCTTATATCAAAAAGTAAGAAAAAGCCCTGGGATCGAGGTTGAGATTTGGCTGTTTAAAGTTAATTCTTAAAAATATAGATTGACACCAAGTGTAATTTAATTCAAGCTGCCCAACAACGTTCCCATGACATTTTGCCTTGTTGATGAAGTTGATAGCGGCGAAATTGTTGGCCACTCCGTAATAACGGCTTAGGGGCCACAAGATCCTGGGGACGAGGTTGTAAGCTGCCCAATTTAAAAAGTCTACGGTTATTTATCCAAAATGCTTTCAGCGAGGGAAAACGCATTGTCGTTGTGGACAATACATATGTAGTTAGTGCCATTCTTCTTATCGTTTTTCCTATCTAACTCAATTGGAAAAGGTTTTTCTATTGGCAATAGCAACGTCAATGTCTGAACAGTTTATTAAACTCTTCATTTCCAATTGTTATGATTCTTCACTCTCGCATGGAAGATTTCGGAAGGCCATCTTTATTGTAATACAGTGGACTCTCTATAACTCGAACAGCCACAGGGAATCGGAAACCGTTCGAGTTATAGAGAGGTTCGGGTAATAAAGTTTTTCCAACTTTTTGTATAAATTTTGTATATGGGCAATTAAGCGTGATTTTTTCTCCCATATGGAATGGGGTCGAAATCTTTCTTTGTACAGGATAAAATATCGACCTTGTAGACTAAGAACGGACTGAAAAAATAAAAAATAAAAAATATTTTATGTCAACGATTTATTCTTTTGTCCTAGCCTTCAATACCAAAGAATCGTGTTTACGTTTTGTTCGAATGACATTCGAACCATTAAAGAACCCTCACACATGTAGATATGAAACATTCGAATCAGTTAAGACTCTGTTTACGTTTACAGAGCCAAAACAATGCAAAAAAACTGTTTGTGTCATATAAAGTTCTAGATACATGTTGCGACGTTCGAGTTATAGAGAGGAAATACCCGAAGAGACCAAAAAAACGTTCGAGTTAAGGAGAGATTCGAGTTATAGAGGTTCGTGTAATAGAGAGTTTTTTATGAGAGTTTATTAGGAAATCCCCACCGTGCCAGCGAAATCGTTCGAGTTAAGGAGAGATTCGAGTTATAGGGGTTCGAGCAACCTCGATCCCAGGACATGTTGTCTCTTTTTGCATATCGGACGGCGAGACATAAGCGCAGCGCCGATGAGAGACAAAAAGCCCTGGGAACGAGGTTGGGGTTCGAGTTATAGAGAGTCCACTGTATGTCTATACAATTTCTTATTTGTTTTGTTTCCCCATTTGAAAATTATTGCTTGTGTTAATGTTAATCAAAATTGTTGCTTCTTCTTTTCTTCTTAAATCGTATCATGTCATGGACAAGCGAGTTTATTCTAGGCTACGTTTCGGCAGTTCCAGCTGTCATTGACGGGCAATGATCAAAATCATCTGTGGTTGTTTATTAGTTGGAGATATATTAGAGGATCACAAAGTAACAATAATTAGTCAATCAGATCACAGCAATTAGTAAGTAAGTAGTAGAATTTTTGTTACTTTTTTCTCGTTAAAATTTGCTTTCCTAAGTTCAGTTGAAAAAACTGTATTCTCGTGAGCCTGCATATATATTTTCAGGCCGTAGACGTCGTCTGATAATCATGCTATCGGAAAATTCGTTAAAAATACATGAATATCATGTACTTCCACGGAAGCGGGTTTTTTATACAGGATAGCTGATACGAAATACAGGATTGTTTATGCAGGATCTTTAGACAGTCAAGGAAGCAGCGCATCGTGAGTTTCTGGGTATTCTGTATAGCTGTATAGTTAAACATACTGTTTTACTGTTTTGGCCAATATCTTATCATGGAAAATACAAATAAACGAAGTGAGGGAATTTATATTAGTGATGTTGTTTTTCTTTCTGGTGATCAAACACTACAACACACACACCTACCTATATTTTAGCTACTACAGAGGAAGTTGGGCTAGTTGGTCGAAATCATTGTCCAAAAATTAAAAATCCTTTTTTTTCGACAAAATTTGCCACAATGAACAAAAATAAAAATGCTAAACAAAAACATGATGATGGCACAAAATATTGTGTTTGTCACCTAGTCCAAAGTTGGTCCAAATATTAACACTACTTCGTTTGGGCAAAATTTGACATGAACAAAAAGAGCATGCTGAAAATGATAATCAAAATATCGTGTCACGTAAAATTAGCATTTTAGGCCAAATGAGTAAACATTTAACATTTTCACACCCACAGCAATTCTTTCTCCATATCAATCCAGAAGTTAACTTTAATCATCTTTGTTATTTGAATTTAAGTAATTTTTAATACAGCTATATCATCTCATTCAAATTTGGTAACAAAAGGCGCGATTCTTCAAGCCACTTTTATTTTTTAATGCGATTTCACCATTTTATTTCACGGGAGTTATCACGGACCAAAAAGTTGGATTTCGGAAAATTACTACATGCGAAAGAAATATCTTTCTTCGCCACGCGCGAAAATTAGTACGCGCGACAATTAGTATATTGTGGTTATTTTGTTGAGAAAATTATTTTGATTTGGTTGTCAAGTTCTGTGTTTAATGTTTATAATTTCTTCCCTTCATTACCAAGTTGTTCTGTGTCTCCGTACGCCTATGATAGTTCAACAGGACAGCTCACCTCCATACTTGACAGTCAAAAATGACAAACCCCTTTTCATACACTGTTAAACGCATTGTGATCTTCAACCTTTCGCAATTCTTTATGCGCTATAATTTCCACTAATGACGTCATTTTACTACCACTGGCGTGAATGGAGGAAATAAGTCGCTTTGCAAGATGTCATTTTTTAAATTACCTGACGATTCCAATAAATTACAGAATTAGAGATCTCGAACTGGCAAAAGACCAAGAAATTTGTTTCAGATAGAAAGTTATATACTACAGGAACTAACGTGCATGTTCCCGGTAAGAAAAGATTTTTAATAGGGGGTTAGTCAGAATAAATAGAGCACATTGTATGAAATAATTAAAAAAAATAATTAAGTGATATACAAGACCTAGAAAGAAAGAGAAAAAAAGTTGACTTTTGTTTTCATAGTTCTTGACGAACGAATGATTTCTTGTAGAAATTCAAGGGCAAACTAGTCTATTTATGGAATGAGTTAGTCCCCTGGTCTGAAAAGTAATACCAAATGGATTTAATAATTATGATCACCCCTGGTAGTAATTACACTTCTATCTCAGAGAACAAGTTACATTCCATTTGTTTACTAAATAGTTTAATTATAACTACCGGATTAAGAAGATTACTTTAACAAGGTTATTTATTATTCTTGTTTAGTAAATAAAGGAACTCTCTCATTAGTGCTTGATTAATGTGAAATTAACACTCAGTGTGTGTGTGTTTTTGCTGACAACACTTTCTGTAAGAAAAACCAATTCAAACTTTGTAAGGTGGGTGTTTTTTGGTGTGCTTATATTGTTTTGCCTTGCTTTTGGTTTTATCTATTTTATATACAAGTAAGTATATATATATACTAGATGATATGAAATAAATTATATAGGGTATCAATATAGGGTATATATTAAGGAAACACGTAATCAGGAGAAAACATTCGAGATATGCATGAGTTATAATATGACGTGTGATATACACACTATATATGGTGAGCACCTCACCATATATAGTGTGTATATCAGGGATATTAGAGAAATAGTATAAGGAAATGTGAGATCTTTTTTACTCGGTTTAATAACATCTTTTAATTTGAAATAGGTAGCAGGAAGTAAGACTTGGGGAGAAGCAAAATCACAAACTTTCGCTTCTTATTTTTTGCTAAAATTTTGTTTTGGGTATTTCTATGTCATACATTTATCAAAAAGCATTTTGGGTTCGAAACTTAAGCAAATAGATTAGAGCATACGAATTATGGCTTTTAATAAGCACAATACCCAATGTTATAGTGGAATGCGATTTGGTAAAAATTTAAATGATGAAAGACTTCTTACCATGTGTATGTTATTACCTGCACCAAGAAGGAATGGGAAGTGGAAGACTTAGCTATACAACGCCTGTGGTGGAGTTTTTCTAATTTTCAAAGCACCGACGGGGAGATGCATAAATCCGTGACCAAATTTAATCTTTTAGATCATATTGAAGAATGTTGTCTGCGCGAAGAATTGGACGCACTGAAGAACAGCAAACATTTCTACAGAATGTCACCCGGAAAAAATCGGGAAATTTCGGAATGTAAGTTTAATTTATTTTGCGTGGGTAACTTATTCGTTCTCTGTTTTCGAATGAAAACATATTACACGGTTTTAATAAACGCATAAAGAAGGATAGATAATTACTGAAGGAAAAGACGGGTAAGAGGGGTGATGGTCCCGTAGGTAAGTCAGCGCTTTTAAATTGGTGCAATTATAATGTTGCTGACGACAGCATTTTTCTATGACGTCATCCTAAATTATGGACTTATGAAAACGAAAGTTCTTTTATGTAGCTAATTAATAAAATCTCATTAATTGTATATAATGAAAAAGTGATCTAAACTTAGATTCGTGTCTTCAGATCATAGGACTTTTTGATGAATTGGGTTGGTTGGAGCACCGACAAGCTGATATGTTAATGTTCATCCGTTAAGATGCAACCTAGTGCACAGGACACTCTTCCGCTTATTGCGGAATCGTAATGTGAGCATATCACAGGCGTATAAAATCCCTTTGGTTGCCATTGTACCAACTGTCAACTCCTAAACACTTTTAAATAGTAAATTAATGAATAAAATAAATGAATAAAAATCAGTAGCCTACTGTATGCGTATACGGTTAATTTTTTAGAGAATTTTTTGCAACCAACCGTAAAGATATAATGAAATGCAATATTTGCTCATACATTATTTTCTAAAATACAGGATGTTGCGTTCATTATTGAGGATTTTAAGGTAAGCAATATACTTTATGGAAATTAAAAGAAGCAAATATCATCACACATTATCTCCTCTATATTTTATTTCTCAAACAATTCTGAGGACATTGCGTGTATATTTCTATTATTAACCACCCAACCCCCTCCCCCTCTCTCTGCAGTTAAAACAACATTAAATCATAAAATAACATTCAACTGTTTTTTCTTACATCGCATTTAAAGTGTGGATTGGGTACTGGATAGATTCAGTGTATTGGTGCAACGACACTTTATAAAAGGCGACGTTAATGAGTGCGTCAAGAAGAAACACTGGCATGCCTAATTATTCGAGCAGACTCATAGTTTATTGAATAAACCATGCGAGAGTAGAATTTTCTTAAGAGTTCCGTGAATTTTCTTTCTGAGTATTCAATATCACTTTAATTGTTTCGGCTTCGATGTTCCTTAGAGACTCTTTAAATTTCTTAATAATTCCTAAAATGATAAAAATAAATTGTCATGAATAAATTCATAAAAAATTGAATTCCTAAACTATTCATAAAATACCACATAAAAGATAACATTCATGTAGTGAAACACTATGTCGTAAATAATTTACGCTTTTCTCGAAAACAAGAGTTGCAGCCATGTAGTGGGAGAAGAACTCGTCAAAAGAAGGAAAAGTGAGAAATTTAGAGCAGAAATGAATCACGGTAACAAACATAGGTATCGAAATGCGTATAACTACCGAAACAATTACGGTTACGAAACTTTCGGCACAAATTCGAATTCTCTTGGCACGAGTTACGACAGTCTTTCTCGTTATGATAGTTCTTTCCCTTACGAAAGCGATACATGGACTACAAGATCTCGGTTGGACGATAGAATAGAAGGCAACACTAACCAAAGGTAAAAGGAATTGATCTTACTTCACGCTTATTGAGTGGTTAGTTCTACGTGCAAGTCATTTTTATGTTTGTCGGGGTAAAGCCGTCAGATAAACAACCACAGAAGTCCACAGAAGTAAGAAATATCAAGTTTGACTTGTATGCTTACCACTTAATTAAATCTCCACTGTTATAGAGACCCTAAATTTACTGCACATCTATTTTTATATTATTACGTAATATGATGCTGCGTAGGCCGTCATAAATTCAGTTACAGTTACCAATATGTTTTCCCGAATTTTAATTAGTTCCCGGGCTTCTCAGTAGTATATAGAATCAACATTTCAACACAATCGCGGGCTTTTGAACGTAATGGTAGTTTTTAGGACAATCCTAAATGTTGGAAAAGATCCATAGACCACAGAAACGACTAAATGTCTTTCAGGCATTTCATTGAACACGTTTTTGTTAAAGTTAGAAGAAGGAGTTATCTGCAAATATTGAGAATTGTTGTGTTATTTCTGTAATTTAATTGGAAAAGTACCTAAAAATGAAGCAATTTGGGATGATTTTAAAAAATCTTGAATTCAAAATGTATAATGGGAGCTTCCCGTTAATATCAGAACCTGTTCCCAGTCTGAATTTGACACGAGCATTTGACAAACAGTGTGCCATGTCACAAATTTCATACCCATTGTTTTTTAGATGTTGACATCTCTCTCACAACACCACATTTTTTTCATCTCGTTGCAGAAAAAATTATTGTCATATAGCTTGTGCGAGCGTCTTTAAGAGGTAGAAAGATATGAGAAATGGAAAAAAAACCAAACACATTTATTAGTATCAAAAGAGTGGCCTCAAAGTGTGACCAAATTAGTTCTATTAAGATATGTATACGTCAGAATAAAAATTCTGCCGTAAGGATATCCCAGAAAAACAAAAGGGCGCATTAAGATAATTATCAGTACGTATTTTTCATGTTTCATTCGTTATCTAATATCCGCCATGTTTTGCCAAGACATCGTTAACACGCAGACCGGATAGTTGTTGCTCCGGAGCGAAATCATTCCGGAACTGGTTATATTATTCGTTCAATTCCGTAGCTGTTAGCAGCAAATAAAATGGACGTTGTTAAAACGTAGCGGAACTATTTATTTCAATGTTTATTTGTAAGTTGATATCAACGAATAAGTTTTTTAGGATTCCCTAATACCATAACAAATGCGAGTGTTAACTCATTTCTTTTCCCGATTCTCTCCGGAATAACTTTCCCTCACGGTTTCGAATTAAGATCTTTTTTATGTAAGGATGGTGATTCCTGACGAGAAAATAAGAAAGAAGGTCTTGAAAGAGTTAAACGTAGATTTTCTATATCAAAATCTGAAAAACTACTGCTAGCATAATAAATTCCAACCTCAAAGCAAATCTGACACGAGAATTATTTCAACCTCCTATGATGAAGGAAGCAGAAAAAAACTCTGGTTCCAAGGACCGCTCTGTGATAATGGACCATGAGCAGAGACCATGGGGGACGAGAATTAGAAAAAAACAGTGTAAATAATCTTGCTGTTCGTATGAATATATGATAATGATAAGCCGTTGTTAGGATTAGCGTTGTATCATAATATTTTTAACTATGTTCTGTGTAAGTCATCCAATTATTTGCACAATGATATGTCAGTGTTGTTTTTTGAAAAAGCTATAATCTTTATATATATTTGTTGTTCACAGATTTCTTAAAAAAAGGCGGGGGAGGGGGGGGAGCCGGATTATAAAAATTGGAGGGTATGCACAAATAAACGCTCAATAATTTTTCTGACAAATGTTTTAAGTGAAATATAAAGAACTTTTCTGTAACGAAAGCGCGGATAATTATTATTAGTTTTGTCCTAGCTATATTTCTGTTAGTTTTCATCCTTACTTCAACCCCCCGCCCCTTGATAAGGTTTATTCTTGCTCCCTATGATCTATATGCGTTAATAATTGTCCTGTAACTTTTAATAAGTTTTTATTAAAAAGTAAAAGAACTAAGCATGGTCTGAATTTATACAAGTGTCATTATTTTATTCCTTTGGCTATTACGACTTCAATAGCGGTACATTTACCCTCATTATCCTGAATCAACACACAGGATTTAAATGATAATCTGGTTATTTTGTGAGAACTATGTTGGATCAGCAGAGAGTGCTTGATGTGAAAGAATAGGTATAAGTTAGGTGTTTTTTATTGGACCTAAATACTAACCAATCAGAAGTGAAGTTGTTTTTATTGTCATTGGAGATCTTAGATTTATTAGGTTTGTTTTTTATTTCCCTTATTATGTTCATTAAGTGTTCCTAGGAAGCAGAGTCTTAAGGTTTTCAAAACCTGTAAATAAAATGTGATTTTTTATGAAAGTTGGGTAGAACTTAACTAAAGTCCGGTGACTTGATATCCATTAAGAAAATAAGAAAAAATATTTATGAATTAAAAAAATTATAGATAACAGCATGAACGTATTTTTATTAAAGATTATATGTATTTGAACTTAAAAAAAAATGAGAGAAATCTATTTTTAACACGCACATTATTAACAAATACGTGCATGTTGTGGCTAGCTACGTCACGTAACAGCGCTAATCAAGCAGTGATATGATTTGCATGGCGCAATAAAAAGTTTCGAATTAATCAAACTTAACGACAAATAATTACATTCCTTTCATTTTATCTGAAGATAGTTAAATGACGTGACAACAAGTAAATTAATTTAGTTTCGTGTAAGAAATGCACGAAATTTAAGCACCTTGGCTTAATTCTTAGTATCAAATCTTGGTTTTATTGGTCATTGAGGAACTAAAGAAGATTCTGATTTTATATTTTAATAAAAGTGTCAATCTACTTATGTAGGGCTAATCCCATTGTAAAAGACAACAATCATTTTGTTTCACCGCATCTCCGCCTCTCTCTTTAGTTTCATGGGCATGCTGATGCGCGAACCGTCAAATAGAAATCCTGTGAACAACATGAGACAGCGAAAACAAGGAACCACGGTACGCCATCCACTGGATTTGATTGATACAAACATTCAACGATCACCTGTTGGGATTGGAGAAAGCGTGTCCAGCATAGCCGACATGGAGAAAGGTTATACGCGGAAATCTGGCTGGTTTGCTTTAAGACGTTCCGGTAAGCACCTTGTTATATACATAGCTATCACTTGAAAGGACTTTTGTCTGATTGATTGTTAGATTTTTTTCTATTTCTGTTTTTACTGCTTGAGTACTCTTCAATTCTAACACTAATCGCCCCAAGAAGATAAATATTTGCTTTTCTGTGTTTCCGTTACACGAAAGCAAAAACATAAAATGAAGTAAGAACCACAAAAGTTATAAATTTCAAATCAAAACATTCTTAAAATATAAATGTTCATCATATAATTAGGATTAATTCCCTCTGTGTTTTTTAAATATGATAAAGCAATGATGTAATCTAAGTGGTCTGGTAACGAGTTAAGGAGCTCTTAGATCATAATCTAGCTCTGCTGCCAAGTTTAACAATACTTACATTTGTGGTGCAAACCACATAATAAGAGTTTATCATATTCCGAAATGTTTGCAAGATTGGAAGTCGTTATATAAAGGAAGGGAAAGATCTGTCAAGTCAGCCGTATAAAAAGCATACCGTAACAAGATTCGTTTTGTAAAAGAAATTAATATTCTTGTTGTTCGCTGTTTGTTGTTGTGTTACCAAACATGACGCTGGCTCGAGGCTGGAGTTTTCGTAAGTTCTCACACTATTTTTTTGAATCCGTAATTAAGATTGGCAGGAAAACTTGCGGTAGAATTTTTTGAGAACTTTTTGATTGCAGCGGTTTTTGTTGATTTTGTATTGCAGCTTTATCGATTCGTGGATAGGTGAATGATATTTTATTGGCATATTTATGTTGTTTTTGATAATTTGAAAGTGGTGTTGTTGTTGTCGGGTTTGTTGTTGTTGTTGTTGTTGTTGTTGTTGTTTTGTCTTGCATTTCTGATATTACATTTCAGAATAAGCTCCTCAAAATGCCATATGACAATGAAGTCATGGTCCTATTCTGAGATTTGGGGAGTGAATATAGTTTTTCTGTTTAAGTTATTCATATTTATGTACCGATCTTATTATTGTTCAATTTTCCGTAGCTCATTTTTCCAAACGCAAAGTTTCTATTATTTCTCATCGATATTTCTTTAACAAAAAAGTTTGTCAAGCTAAATGCAAATATAGCGTGTAGAGTGACTTCCTGCAGTTTTAAATATTAAGATTACAATTCATTAAAATAATTCCATTTTTGCAAATCTTTATAAATGTTGATTTTGTATTAAAGAGCGTGATTGTTTTGTGAATTGGGATTACAATCAACGATTAACTAACTCAATCTTGATTGTAATTTACGCTGTGTGTTTATAAAAAATTCTTTAAAACCACATTCGTGTTTCTCCTACTTGAACCAAAAAAAAATGTGTGTTTATTTTACATGAAGTCATAACAAACTTTTGACGCCGTTGAAGGTTTCAGACGAGAACGTGTCATGAAATAAAAACATTTTAGTATGACCAAATTGTTTTTCTTTGCGAAAGAAAAT